>JAUNZO010001096.1:0-99664 GCA_031894775.1 Chloris gayana
TAACCTCGCTATAAAGAGTTGTTACCTCGCTACTCATTCCATTATCCTTCTAGTATTGCGTTTGTTGTGATCGGTGGGCTAAGCGCGTTTGTCTCTCGGCCCTTAGCACGCCAACACCTAGGATGGAGGCAGCCCGTAGGAGAGTGCGGCTCCGGTGACGGCCTGGGGCGTCGCGCAGTGGTTGAAGGGCGGATTCAGCGCTGACCTCCTCAACGATGGTGGCCTCGGGCCCGGGCCGATTCGGCGGTGGCGGGGTGGCTGTAACGTCCCGCCACTCCAGGTTGGGCCCGCTTACACGTGACAGTTTAATAAACCCTCAAGACTTCTCTCACATATCAACACTAGTCTTTTATACGCACTTTTATCTTCACTGGTGCACACCCGAGAAACTTACCGGTCGGTCACGCATTCCTAAATTGCTCCAGACCAAGCACGCTTAGTCTCAGAGTTCTTTTATAGATGAGCTTCCGAAAAGAAGCTATAACTTGTTGACATGAATACTCTATCAATCCTATTAAGCCATGGATCCATGGCGCGAACGTCCCTATCGAACTCGGTGACGTCTCTGGTACTCCCCACAGACGCAGCTACGACGAGCATCGGCATGGCCCCGACGGGCGCAACGCGCCGCTGGCCATGGCTGAGCGTGCTGAGAGGAGGAAGAACTGAGAAGGAAGAGAGTGACAAGCAGGACTCACTAGGATGTAGAGGCATTCAATGTCATCTATGAAAATTTCTCTCCTAGTCAAAGCAATAATAATAATATTTTAATGCTGCAGTATGTCCCAAATAAGATCTCACGAAATCGTAGTGTATCTCCGAGAAAATTTAAATTGACGGTGTGTTGTGAGTGAATCCACGTTTTGTTGGGGGTGATCGAAACAAATTTGAAAAAAAGGAGAGAAATAACATAGGCGGACTCGTCTTGTTCCTCGGTCCCGATCTCGTTCCGCCATTCGCCATGGCTTCCCCTCCCAGCCGCCGCCTGCGAAACGCCGAGTACAACCCTCCACTACCACCGTACTTTGCCTCGGCGACGACCTCCTCTGCGAGATCTTCCTCCGCCTCCCATCCCTACCAAGCCTAGTCCGCGCCGCCCTCGCTAGCCGCACCTTCCTCGCCGCCGTCCGCTCGTCCCCGGCCTTCCGCCGCCGCTTTCGCGCGCTCCACCCGCCGCCTGTGCTCGGCCTCTTTTTCGACTACAGCGGCAGAGAGACGCCGTCATTCACGCCCGTCCGCCGCATTTCGGACCCGGATCACACCGCCGCCTTACGTGGCGCCGACGTGTTCCTCACCCGTGTCCCCCACCGCGACGATGCCTTCCCAGGATGGCGGATCGAGGAGTGCCGCGGCGGCTGCCTCCTTCTCATGAACTCAAGCACCCAGCAGATCGCGGTATACAACCCGCTCTCGCGGGCCCTGGATCTCCTCCCGATGACGCCCGACAAGATCTCCCGCGGTCGCCGTGGCAAGTTCCGTCTCAGGGAATCCTTCCTGCTCTGCTCCGACGAGGCCCCCGGGTCATTTCGTGTTGTCTCCTTCGGCCACGACAAGTCGCGCCTGCGCGCCGCTGTTTACACATCGACCACAAGGGAGTGGCAAATTCTTCCCTGGTCGATGCCCATGCCTGCACGGCCTGCGGGTGAGAAGCACTGGCTTCTCATAGGAAACCAGGTGAATGGCTGCTTGTATTGGGCACACTCCAGAGAGGCCTACATGGTTGTGATGGACACTGCAACGCTGCAATTCTCCACAATTGATTTGCCGGTCTACCTGAAGGGGGAAGGCCACCTTTACAGTGTTGGAGAAACCAAGGATGGGAAACTCTGCATTGTCTCAGTGCTAGAGTTTCTAATCTGTGTCTGGTCCCGTAGAGCTGATGCTTATGGTGTTGAGAAGTGGATGATTGTTGATGCGGCCGATTTGGAGGAAGAGCTTCTTCATGCTACCAAAGGCTCGCTGGATGATCATGGCGAGCTCAAAGTGTTGTCAGTACTAGATGGCATTGTGTACCTTTCGACCTTTGAGACATTTATAGATCCTACCGTGCCTTGTTGGTACCTATCCTTCTGCCTCGAAACGAAGAAACTGGAAAAGCTCTTTCTTAGTAAGAATGACAGTGGCTGGCACCACCCCTATGTCATGGCGTGGCCTACTTGTTTGGTAGGTAACAATGTGATGCCTTGATTGGGAGGAAAGTGGCTGTGTTAACCTGGAAGGAACATGAAAGCTAGACCTGGTAACCCTTCCTTTATCCTACTCTTGCATTATTACATTGTATTTTGCATTATGTTATGGCATTATATTTTATCAAGTAATTGTAGAGTGATATCAAGGTCCTAAGCTGCCTTTAGCAACTGGCTTGTTCACTTATCTTTGACCATATCAATAGCAACTTTAATCTTAGCATATTGGAACTAGTAGTAATTGAATTTGTCATGATCAGATTGCACTAGGCACCATAATTGATATGTTCATGTGTCAGGAAAAAAACCCAATGGAGTATAAAATTGAATTCCAGGACTGCATGTTATACAACTGTTGAGCAAAGTAACTTCAATATCCTCTGACCACTTACTCATTCTTTGTAAAATTATATGCTTGGGACCTAGCAATATGTTCTATGAGATATTGTAATTCTTAATTTTAGTACTTTCTCATGCACATGTGGTGAGGCTGAATCCATATGTTCTTTAAAGTTGGCTTTTTTACCATGCTTGCATTATACAGATGTTCAATAAGCAAAATTGCTTACATGGCAGCTCATTTATTGAAAATGAAACTTTATATAAGAGATAGGCATTCAAGTTAAGGCTACCATGTGGCAGAAAAACCATCTCTACACTGTTTCCAAGACATTTCTCTCTTGCATGTGTTACCTAGGAAACAACAAAATGAAACTATACATTGTATGAGGTATTTCATTCACCCTTGTTGCTTATGTGGCATCTTGGAAACAATGAAATGAAACTCCCACTGGGAGTAGCCTTAACTTGAATGCTTATCTCTTATAGTCAACAACACCCTAGTTTTATATTGGTTTATCAAGTTCGTTTTTTAATTCATATTAGCATGAGATGAATTTATTTGCTACCTTAAACATATTGTGGTGGTTGTTTATGTATCGCTAGTGAGCTTCTTGTACTCACAGAAAAAATGTATAAATGGTAAAAATGATTTTACATCCTATAAATGGTCCTTTGATGTTGGATTGTTATGATCTTGTGCAGTACTGACTCATGTTCCATATTTTGTCTTTTTCTCAGGGTCATTGGAAGATGGTTCTGGAAGTCTAGCTCACATTGGACACCTACTTGAAAAATTTTCAGTGATGATATATTTGACGATGTTTATTTGGAGCTGCAATTTGTGAGATAGTCTTTTTATTATTATTCTTGTCTGTACTCAAGTGAATTAGTTAGCTAATTTTATAGGACTATATGCTTGTGTTTTTGTTGAATTATGTTTTTGTTAATGCATATTGTTACTTACTAACATAAGCTGTGGTAAGATACTATAGGCGATTGTTATGGTTCCTACAATCCTGGCTGAAGCATAATGAATCACTCTGTTACATATTGTACTGTCTCTGTTGTGCCCCCTTTTTATGTACCATAGATCTGTTTTGAAACTTGTTCACTCAGATCCTATGGGTGTGCTTGGTTACCTGCACCAGCCCTCAACCAGGCTTTGGTGATGCAACCTCCTCTTGTCCGGTAGCCTGGTCAGCCCGTTGAGCCAGGCCCAACTCGTGCAATATCTAGCTCCGGGCCAAGCTGAGGAGGAATGCGAAGTGGGGCGTAGCATGTTAGACAGATCTCTGCTTGGGCCCAAAGGCCCCAGCAACCCCAAATCCGCGTCCTGATCGGGGGCGCCCAACCCTACATGGTTGGTGGGCCCCCGTCACACTGCGCAATATAAAAGGACAGGTGGGGGCTGGAGCGCTCGGTACGAGGTTCACCGCGCCGCCACACACCCCACGGACATTACCACGGAACCCTACCAATCTAGGGAGCGCAGGAGTGACGGGACGTCCCGCCGCCGCAGCCGCCGTCACGACGATGTCCGTCGCCACTTTAACCGACGCCCTCTGCGGCTGGTTCGCCGGCCTCCTCGGCCTCTAGATGGCCGGGACGGACGCCTCGACGACCTCTTCGACCACGCCGGCGACCACCATGGCGGCCATGACCAACTCTACCACGGCGGTCGTCACCGTGCCAGATGGCTCCGTCGTCTTCATCGACGGACCGCCACCCGATCCACATCTCCGGTATGGATCTCCAACCCCTCTCTCGGATCGGCGACTAAGATCCATACCCTCTCTCGATTGCTAGCTAGGACCACGGATAGAGTTCCTTCAATGGTACCAGAGCCTACCTAGTCTAGATCGAGTAGAGGCAACAGAGATTTGTGTGGGCGAATCAAAAAGAAGAAAAACAGAATCGGATCGAACCGTAACCCTAGCTCGGATCCAACCCTAACCCTAGGGTTGACTCAAACCCTAGATCTAGTCCCTAGAATCACAAACCTGTAGCGAGCGCGTCTCGGATCGAGTACTTACCACGTTTCGCCGTCACCGGATCCACGTTCGCCTCGTTGGAAATGGCGAGAATAGATCCGGCGCTGCCGCAAGGTCGCTCGACGGCGACATGCTCACCCTCGAGGTGAACGCGCACGCCGGCGAGGGGCTAGCGACGGTGCCTCACTCTTGTTCTTTCCTCTCGCCGGCGATGCCGTTCCGGCGAGCCTCGTCGACGGGCGTCGTGCGCCGTCGCGGTGCTCGTGCGAGAGGGAGAGAGGAGCAGAGTAGAACGAGGGGTCGCGGGCCTCCGCGGCGCGTGCGCTAGCGGAGCCGCCCCTCGCCTCGCCGCCGGTGGCCGCCACCGTCGGGGCCGCACGCGCGTGCGCACGGAGGAGAGCAGAAGCGGACTAGTAGAGGGTTGCGGAGCGGGGAGCCGCGTTAGCTTGCTAGCGCGACCGCAACACTCGCCGCCGGCGCTGGCCTCGGGCAGCGCGCGCACGTAGGAGGCGGCTCGGTCGAGCGCTGCTCGTGCGGCGCGTGAGTGGCGAAGAGAAGGAAATGGAAGTTAGGGTTCCAGGCGGTGGCAAGCGGGTTTTGTTCTCGCAAAAATCGAGGCGAGGGAGAGGTCGGCGCAACGCCCGGGCCGGTTGGGCAGTTTAGTGGCTCGCTGTCGGGCCTAGAGCCCATGATTTTGGCTACGATGGGCCGCGGGCCATAGATGGGCAAAAGGCCGAATTTCTTTTTGTTTTTTGGGCCACCAGAATTGTTGCACATATATGGGCGCGTGTAAAAATGTTTTGGGCCCATTTTGGGGGATGGGCCAAAATAGAAAAATGAACAGTAGCATATACAGAACTGTTTTTTCCCTGCTTTCAGATATTTAAATGCTTTTCATGCATGTTTTAGATATTTTTTACCTCTGTAATTTTTTTGAACCAACGAGATAATCATTGCAGACTGTAAATTTACAAAATTTGCTACTGTTCATGCATAATTTTAAGATATGTTTTCGCTTCAAGATTAACCATAGGATTAAATTGATGTTTTCTAAAATTAAATTTTGAACCAACGCGAGAAATTTAATTTTTAGTAGCATTAATTTCTGTTATATGTCATTGTGATTTACTGAACTAAAGTTGTTAAGTGCAATGTCATATTAGACCTTTTATGTATTATTTGCCTATTTTCTGTCCAACGGTGATGTAGACTTTAATACATAGCATGGTAGATTTTATTGTGATTATTGTTCTCACTTTTTCATGTTGTTTCATGATCCTCTTTGATGGGTAGCCTAAAGGACATCCCCGTCCTGAAAGGCGACAACTATAGAGAGTGGAAAAGGAGGATCGACCTCGTTTTTATCCGTGGCGAGGTAGAGTGGGTTGTGAACACCCCATGCCCAACGGAGCGGCTCTGCTTTAGTCGGGGACGCAGATGAGACAGATGATTCTTGGGAACAGAGGCGGAGGGATTATGCTCCCACCATCCGCGTGTATCCGCTTGAGCACAGGAGATGGGTGCTAGATTATAAGAAGTGCTTGGCCTTGGTCAAGAACACTATTAAGCCCGCTATCTTGGGCTCAATACCGGAGGAGGAGACCATTGCTGGATACCTCAAGAGGATAGAGAACCACTTCACTGGTTCTTCCGGAACTTATGCTACACAACTGCGAAAGCGAGTTCACTAATGAGAGGTACACCGGTGGTGGTGTAAGGGAGCATATCCTCAAGATGAGTGGGATGGTTCGGAAGATGAGACCCATGCAGATCAACATTGATGACAAGCTACTGCAGCATTTTGTGTTGCTGTCTTTGCCAAAGCAGTTTGACAACCTTGTTGGAAACTACAACATGAAAGAGAATGATTGGACTCCGACCAGCTCATAGCCAATTGCATTCAAGAGGAGGACAGAATCAAGAACCAACATGGTGGATATCCTATCAACCATGTGAAAGACAACAAGGGCAAAGGCCCTAAGTACCCCTCCAACAATGCAAAGGCGAAGGGTCCAAGTCATCAGCCGTATCCGGGCAGACCCACGGTTGAGAAGGATGAATGTATGCACTTGTGGGAAGAAGGGGCACTGCACGAAGGACTGCCCAGATTGGCTCAAGATTATGCTGAACAGAAAGCAAGGTGAGAACTTAATCACTTTTGTAAATGAACCCTTGTATGTTGATTATTCTAGACCCACTTGGTGAATTGATTCTGAAGCAACTATTCATGTTGCAAATTGTATACAAGGTTTTCGAACGAGGAGGGCAACAGCAAGAAACGAAGGTTCCATTAGAGTGGCCAATGGAGTTGAAGCCAAGGTGGAAGCCGTGGGAGATCTTCACCTACAGCTTGCGGATGACTTCATACTTAGGCTTAGAGATGTCTTTTATGTACCTTCATTGCAAAGAAACTTAATTAGTGTTTCTCGTTTGGATATTGATGGATATGATTGCCATTTTGGTAATGACAAATGTGAATTGTGGTTAAATAATGATTGCATTGGTTTTGCATCTTTACAAGATAAGCTTTATTTATTGTCATTTGGTGATGATGTGAATGTGATAGAAGATGCAAATGATGATTTGCAAGATGTAAATGTTGATTTACATGACGAGAATGATGATACGCCCTCGTCATCTAAAAAGAAAAAGAATAAGAAGAGAAAGAGAACTCAACCCGTCTCATCGAAATTATGGCATTGTCGCTTAGGCCATATTTTGAAGGGGAGAATTAAGAGACTTGTGAAGAATGAGATTTTTTCAACGTTAGAGTTCTCCGAATTAGAACAATGCATTGAATGCATTAAAGGGAAATTCGTTAAGAAAATTAAGAAAGATGCAAAACGCAGTACGGGAATTTTACGGATAATCCACACAGATAGTTGTGGACCTTTTTCCATCAAGAGTGTGGATGGTTATGACTCGTTCATAACATTCACAGATGATTACTCTCGTTTTGGTTATATTTATCCAATTAAAGAGTGATCGAAGCATTGTATAAATTCAAGATATTTAAAGCGAAGTAGAAAATCAGTATGATTTAAAGATAAAGATTGTGAGATCAGACCGTAGAGGAGAGTACTACGGTCGTCATACGCCTTATGGACAAGTCCCAGGACCTTTTGCAAGATTCCTACAAGATAATGGCATAGTCGCCCAAGTATTCCACACCGGCAAGCCACAATAGAACGGAGTGGCGGAAAGGCGTACCTTAATGGATATGGTTCGTAGCATGATGAGCTATTCCACACTCCCACTGGGTTTATGGATGGAGGCTTTAAAAACTGCCATATATATTCTCAACGAGCTTTAAAAACTGCCATGTATATTCTCAACAAAGTCGGTGCCCAAAACACCGTACGAGTTATGGACTAGCAGAGTGCCTTCGCTAGCTCACCTTCGCGTGTGCGGGAGTCCGGCAGAGGCCAAGCTATTTAACCCGGATCTTGGGAAGTTGGATCCCAAGACAGTTAGTTGTCATTTTATTGGCCATCTAGAAAAGTCCAAGGGATACCGTTTCTACGCCTACGATATACAAACTAACAGATATACAAAGTTTGTAGAAATCGGACATGCCGTCTTCTTGGAGGATGACATGATCGGGGGAGCATGATAGCGAGAGAAATTGATCTTGAGGAGAAACGGGTACACGTACCCGATTTTATGAGTCAAGAGGCTTTCTTCTCACTACTTGTTGATGCTGCGTCCGTGATGCGTGACGTTGGAGTGCCAGCACCTGTTATCACTCCACCCATCATCAATAAGGAACCTGTCCTTCAGAATCCCGCAGAGGTTGTCGCCACGGATGAGGGGAGCTGCAGCAGCCTCCTACGGATGATGATGAACCAGAAGAGGAGGCTCCACAAGAGCTCCAATCAGAAATTGTGTCAGCCGATGAAGGCCCTAGCAGACCAAAGAGAACCAGAAAGCCTGCTATCAGCAGTGATTATGTATTGTATAATACAGAATAATTTCATATGGAGGATGATCCCACCTCATATGAAGAAGCCATGAGGAGTGCTCATTCATCCGAATGGTTGGAGGCCATGAAAGATGAAATGAGATCTATGAGTCTCAACGATGTTTGGGAGCCAAAACAGTAGGTCTGTAAATGGGTCTACAAGACGAAATATGACTCTAGAGGGAATATAGAGCAATTTAAAGCACGCCTTGTAGCGAAGGGCTTCACGCAGATGGAAGGAATTGATTACAATGAGACCTTTTCTCCAGTCTCTTGTAAAGATTCTTTCCGAATCATAATAGCTCTAGTAGCGCATTTTGATTTAGAGTTACATCGGATGGATGTAAAAACGGCTTTCCTTAACGGGGATCTAGAAGAGAGAGTGTACATGGCTCAATCGAAAGGTTTTGTCGTGGAAGGAAAGGAGAAAATGGGATGCCGTTTAAAGAGATCCATTTATGGATTAAAGCAAGCTTCAAGACAGTGGTACTTGAAGTTTGATGGCACAATAAAGAAACACGGCTTTCAAACGAATGTTGAGGACAATTGCATTTATGCAAAGTTTAAGAATGGAAAATTCATTTTCCTAGTCTTGTATGTAGATGATATACTACTGGCGAGTAGTGATGTTAGTCTACTACAAGAGAAAGAGATTTTTATCCTCACATTTCGATATGAAAGATCTTGGTGAAGCCTCGTATGTTTTGGGCATAGAGATTCACCGAGATAGGAAGAAGTACGCATTAGGACTGTCCCGGAAGACATATATAGAGAAGGTGTTGAAGAAATTCAACATGCATAATTGTAAAGCCACACCTGTCCCTATAGCCAAGGGAGAGAAATTTGGGGATTGGCAGAAACCCAAAAACAAATATGAGATTGACGAGATGAAGTCAAAACCATATGCTTCAGTTGTCGGAAGCTTGCGGTATGCGCAAGTGTGCACACGACCGGACTTGGCTTTTGTCACCGGGTTGCTTGGTAGATTTCGGAGTAATCCGGACCCGAGCACTCGGAAATTGATTAAGAAAGTCTTATGGTATCTGCAAGACACAAAAGGCCTCATGTTGGTATACCAAAGAACAGATACACTCTAGGTTGTGGGGTACTCAGATTCGGACTTTGCAAAGGATAACACGAAGTCGACTTCAGGATACGTGTTCACCCTGGCCGGAGGAGCTATTTCGTGGAAAAGCTCCAAACAGAGTATCACAACAGGGACGACCATGTATACCGAATTCATAGCTTGCTATGAGGCCACGAGGACAGGTCAACCGGCTGAAGAAATTCATGCCCGGTTTAAGAGTGGTTGATAGCATTGAGAAACCACTAAAGTTGTACTGCGACAATGAGCCCGCAGTCATGTATGCTCACAACAACCAGTCAAGTGGTGCTACCAAATACATTGACATTAAGTTCTATGTTGTGAAAGATAAAGTCCAAGATCACCGAGCCACCACACACCTCACCGACATCACCACAGAACCCTACCGATCTAGGGAGCGCAGGAGTGACAGGAAGTCCCGCCGCCGCAGCCGCTGCCACGACAACGTCCGCCGCCACTTCAACCGACGTCCTCTGCGGCCGGTTCGCCGGCATCCTCGACCTCCGGATGGCCGGGACGGACGCCTCGATGACCGCTTCGACCACGCCGGCGACCACCATGGCGGCCATGACCAACTCCACCACGGCGGCCGTCACCACGCGGATGGCTCCGTTGTCTTCATCGACGGACCGCCACCCGATCCACATCTCTGGTATGGATCTCCAACCCCCTCTCTCTCTCGGATCAGCGACTAAGATCCATGCCATCTCTCGATTGCTAGCTAGGACCACAGATAAAATTCCTTCATAGCAACCTAGCCTGGCTTTGTGCGTGGACTAGGCAAGTGCGGGTGCAGGTGCCAGAGCGAGTGACCGCGTGCGCAAGGGTCATGGAATCCACTCACCTGCTCCCCCCCCCCGCCATTTGCTTTGCTGCCTTTTTCTTTCCTCTTCACACCAGGCTCATGGCTCTCTCCGCTACCGGTTGATTCGTCGTCGGAGGCAGCAGATCTGACCGTCGTTCATGACAAAAATAATCCTCATGTTACCCTTGTTTTACTCGGTTTTTACCACTAGATTTTGTTGTATTCCTGCTCTTCCAGATGAAAAATAGCTTCATCTTATGGAACCTGACGACAGCGACGAGCCACTGTCTTTGCAATTGCAGGTGTTCTTCCCCAGCCAGTCAGCAGTGTTCCTTCCCCTTCTTGGATGTAGCACCGATTGACATGGCAAGCCGATCTATCGCATCCATGGCGCTGCCATCGAGATTGAACAGGATCTCTCCATGGTACATACCAAACTGTTGAAATCTCATTGGGGATTGTGTTGCTAGCTTTAGTATGCAAATAGAAATTAAACATTGTGTGCAAGTTTGCGGTAGTCCAAAATGATCTTTAATTATTGCAGCACATGTTTCATTTTCTGGAAGGGACACAGGTTGAAATCTGAAACCACAAACATGCTTGTTATATTGGATTTTAAATGCATGGCTGTGATTCTCCATTGCATATTGCTGACTTGCTGAGTAAATGATTTTTTTAATACTTTTTTCAGGGATTGAGAAGTTACTCGGTGATCTTGGGGCAGGTTTCCAAGAAGAAGCTGAATAAGAATGGAGCCACGGCCCCCTTTGCATTTGCTTTCTATTGCACCCTGTTTGGGTGTTATAGTCTCTCAAAACCAAAGTATTAAGAAACCATAATTTTAGAAGTCATTGTCAAGCAAAACCATGGTTTAGAAAAAAGAGGTCAGAAGTGAAGTTTTTAAAACTCTAAAATAGTTGCACTTTTACCAATATCATGGTTTTTAAAACTGCAAAACCTGTTACATCCAAACACCTCCATAGCTCCTAAAACCAAAGCATTTTACAAAACTGTAGTATTTTTACAAAACTCCAAAAATACTTTGTATCCAAACAACAGTTATATGTGTTTCTATTGTAGCGTTTGCTGCTACACAACAATTATATGTGTTGGGATTAATTACTGCATCCTGTCGTTGAGATTTACATGTCGACTGGTTTTTTAAAAAAATTGGCACTGATACTATGGTAAGATTTAAAGCAAAATAAAACATGAAAGGTAAGGATACCATCCTTGGACTAAGGTGACCAGACAGGCCTACCAAACACAGGCACGAGAGCCATCGTGATGAGCTCCATACCCTGAATAGCCAACCAATCACGATCTCATCGCAGACTGCATGTACTGAGAAAATCAACCAAACACGACACCTTGCATGCACAGAATCTGGCTCATGCACCCTACCAAACACACCCTATGTTATTGTGTCTTGTTGCAAAAACTAGATATAGTGAATCACCTATTATGCATTTCTCCCCATCATATAACAGAAATTTAGTTGTCTATTAGGAGTTGTAAACTATAATGTTGAAGGTTGTCATTTTGAGAGTATTGTTTGGTTCTTGTATCTATCAATTTGTAACTTCCACTTGAAAGGGAGCGCTGGTTACGTAACATATACTAGGTAATATGGATCGGGATCGTGCGACTCCCAACTTTTGATATTTTATCATGAGTCCATTTGTACAGTCGATTATCTTCTGGGTATTTCATCATACTTATCTCCAAACTTTTGATAGTATAGGTAAATAAACAATGTACAATATGATAGAACACTGGATATTTAGAAGGAAAGGTGAAATTTCAATAATTCTGGGAGGTACTCTATACGACAAAAAAATGTTGAAAATATACTATTTTGTCATTGAGCATCTCTGTAATGTTAGCCATGTTAAACTAGATGAAACTTAATAACAGTGTGCATTCTCAAATGGAGCTTCATCTGGGAGTTCCAGATGTTTGATGAACATGTAGCCAAAGTGCAACTAGCAATGTGGTAACAATTATAGAATGGGAATAGGGATTTGTACAACAACACTTTCTCAAATGGAGCTTCATCTGCTCGGAAGGTAAGCTTGCTGCCATAGGTAGCAGCACTGTTATGGTCCAGCAACCTGGCTAGTTCGGTTGCCTCAGAAGGAAGCGAACCCTTACAAAGTGTTGCCTTGTACATCTCTAAATGTCCTTGCTACAAGGTGTGAGCCAGATTCATTATGAAGTTAATGCCATCACCCGTGCAAGGAACGTCCCCTGTGTTGCTCCTCAGAACTGTACACTAAAATCTGGGATCTGGATAATTTCTGAAGATTCCTCCAACAATTTTCGCGCGAATATTTGACCCGTTTAGCTTCCTTGCTAGTGCGTTGCCTGCTGTGACAAGGCGCGGGTTCTCCTCAACATTCTGCCTGCAAAAGCATGAACCCTGAAGAAGAACCAATACTCTGGAAAGGGTAAGGCCTGCTGTATGATAGGCTGCACCATTCCGATCGTTGCCACATGATGATTACTTTGCTCCCCTTCTTGCTGTGTCTCAGGCTTGGCAGTACCCTTCCACCATCTCTTTCTTTTGCATATCAAAGTCCTCAACTTCTACAGGCCGTGACTGAAATTCTGTCCTTGACTAACTGTACTGGGTCATTTTGCTTTCTCCCATTCGTTGTATCAACATAGGTGAAAGGTAAATTGGACAGCATGATCACAGGAACTGGACTGTATAAGGAAAATGTAACAGTTTGGATAGTGGAGTTTGTGTTAAAACATAGCATCTGTCTTCCAATGTTATGTGAGATCTGCATGACAGTTTGGGGGGATTGCAGCGCAACTGCAAACGCAATGAGCATTATGGTAAGAGTTATGGAATGGAAACACCGAGTTGCACAACATCACTTTCTCTAAACGGACGCTGTCTGCCCTACATATAATTTTTTGTCACGAGGAGCAGCTTTGCAAATGTCCTGCAACCTGGCCAAGTTTGTTGTCTGATAAGGAAAAGTACCCTTAAAAACGGTTATTTTGCACATCTTCAGATGACCTGGCAGCAAGTTAAATGCCAAATCCCATACGTGAGAAATGCCGTCACCCATCAGAGATAGGCCAGAAATGTTCCTCAGGACCATACACCACAACTTGGGATCTAGTTGATCCCTAAGCACCGTTCCTATGACCTTTGCGCCAAAGAATGACCCGTTCAGCTTAATTGCAATTGCTTTGCCTGCTGTAACCAGCGGTTGGTTCTCCCCAGCATCTCTTCCCGTGAACACATGAGACTTAAAGTAGAACCAGAACTCTGGGAAAGGTAAAACCTTCAGTGTTATGGGCTCCACTGTTCCTATGGTTGCGACATGTCGATTGCTTGTTATGATGATTATTTTGCTCCCCTCCTTGCTGCATCCTAAGCTTGGCAGAAGTCCTTCCAGCTTCTGCATCTTGCTTATGTCAACGTCTTCAAATAGCATCAAAAACCTCTTGTCACAGAAATGATCCTTCAATAGCTGCAGTGTGTCATTTTGTTTATTTATTCCAGCATCACCAATGGTAAGTTTTGATCTTAGAACTTGAGTTGCTCCATTTGTTGTGATTGTGTAGGTACAACAGAGCATGATCACGTCGAAGTGGTTGCGCACTCTAGCATCATCGCAAGCATGCTGAACCAAGGTTGTCTTCCCAACACCGTTATCACCAACAATAGGTAAAACTCCCACTTCTCCTGTTGAACAACCGCTGGTGTGCAGCAAGAAGTTGATTATGCTCTCCTTCTCAACATGTCGGCCGAACATCTGACCCTCTCGGAATATATTTGTGGCGAGAGGCCGACTAATGGGCTGGCAACTTTTAAGTAACATTATGAACTCCCTCAGATAACTAGATGCTTCCTGCAATCTCTTTTGCACCCTGTCAATCTCATAAAGATCAAGATCGTGGTGCTAGTTGAATAATCTCCTCATGGTACTCCCAGCAATGGCAACTCGTACACGCTTTGCAGGATTTAACAAGGATGTGGTAGAAACGTGGGGAACTTTACCCTGTTGATTTTGCTAGGTGTTGGTCTTGACCCAGCCTATGGTGTCGAGCAGGTAATTAGCCCGGAGTTCGACATCGATGAGCTCCGAGAGCCACCGTAAGCTGCCGTGGTTGAGAATCTGCCGCCCTTTGGCTTCCTGGATGACGTTGTGGATCCTGATGAGCATGTGGTGTTAGAACTAAACTTAATTAACTACTTAAACATGATCTCATAGTCGAAACAGATCACATCTAGTAAACTAATCTAATGCGGAAAAGATTGGTTCGGCGATTATCGACACCGGCGTTGGACTCCATTGGTGTCGGTGTAGAGGTGATGTGGTCGATGATGAGGGCGCTGTCGGGGACATAGCGTAGCTTCACCTTCAGCGTTTTCGGGGATAGCGACGTCCTTCGAGGTTGCCAGCGGCACTGCCCGGACGTGGACGACAAGCTTCCGCACCTTCCAGCATTCTCGGCGATCGGTTGGGTGGAAACTTAGATGTGATCTACGTTAGGGCGTCCTGGGGGCGACCCCTCCGTTTATATAGCGCTGTAGGTGCGGAGCCGGGTCCGTTATCTCTTAGGTTTAGCCTCCTGATCAAAGACTAATAACGAATCCGAGTTGGTTTTAACCAAAAACGAATTCACGCTATTTTCGGTTGTTCCGTTGACCTTGCGGTCAAAACAAATCTAAAACCAACATTCTCCCCCGACCAAAAGGTCAACAACTTAAACTTACTCTTAAATTAATCTAAAGCTCTTCCTCGAGAAAATCAGCAAGTACTAGACCAATGCATCGTCGGTAGCACCACGGCATCACTGGGACAGCATTACCCATAGTCTTACTGAGAAGCTTTGTTAGAACTCTTATTCTTATTTGGGGAAATTAATGGCCCTAAAATCAGGACTGATCAAGGACTACTCACTAGGTCCATGCCTAGGACATGTGTCTGAAAGAGGGTTGGTGGTAGACCTTTTGTGAGCGGATCCGCTATATTAGCCTTAGTACTTATGTGCTCAATCTTAAGTGTTTGGTCCTGATTTCTTTCTTTCATGATACGATATTTAAGATCAATGTGCTTGGAAGCACCACTTAGTTTATCATTAGCGGAAAAGAAAACTACGGCTTGATTATCGCAGTGCATTGTGATAGGTCTCGAGATACTATCAACAACCTTTAATCCCGGAATGAAATTCTTAAGCCATAGTGCCTGTCCCGTGGCATCATAACACGATACAAACTTTGCTTGCATAGCAGATCCAGCTGTTACACTTTGCTTACAACTCCTCCACGATATCGCTCCCCCTGCTAGCATGAATACATATCCGGAAGTGTATTTTAATTCATCTTGATCACAAGCAAGGTCGGCGTCGGTGTAACATTCAACCTCAAGATTGTCCGATCTCCTATATGTGAGCATATAGTCCTTAGTGCCTTGACAATATCTTAATGCCTTCTTAACGGCAATCCGGTGAGCCCATCCTGGATTAGACCGATATCTACTAAGCATTCCGGTTGTAAGTCCGGACGCGTACGGACTTGAGCGTAGATCGAGCTTCCAACGGCTGATGCATAGGGAACATCCTTCATCTTATCTTCTTCTAATTTATTCTTAGGGCTTAACTTTTGACTTAACTTATCGCCCTTAAGAAATGGAACAGGTGATGTTCCACATTTATCAATCTTATATCTCTTAAGCATCTTCTCAATATAAGCTTTTTGAGATAATCCTAGTATTCCTTGGGCTCTGTCTCGGTATATCTCAATGCCCAACACATAAGAGGCATCACCGAGATCCTTCATATCAAAATGAGATGAAAGGAAATTCTTAGTCTCATACAACATGTTCTTATCGTTGCACGCTAATAATATGTCATCCACATACTGATACTAGGATTATTAAATTTCCACCCTTATGTTTGATATAGATACAACTATCTACATCATTCTCTTTAAATCCGAATCTCTTTATAACTTCATCGAATTTAATGTTCCACTTGTCTGGACGCTTGCTTAAGTCCATAGATTGATTTTCTTAATCTACATCTCATGTGCTCCTTACCCTTAATAGCAAAACCTTCCGGTTGAGCCATATAAATGGTTTCAGCTAAATCACCATTTAGAAATGCGGTCTTAACATCCATCCGATGTAACTCCATATCAAAATGATCTACAAGTGCCATGACGATTCTCAAAGAATCTTTGGTAGACACAGGAGAGAAGGTCTCATTATAATCGACCCCTTCCCTCTGCGTAAACCATTTAGCCACAAGTCTTGCTTTGAATCTTTCGACTTTCCCTTTGGAATCACGTTTCGTCTTGTAGACCCATTTACGGCCTCTCTGTCTTGACTCCATCAAGAATTTCTACTAAATCCCAAACCTGATTAGAACTCATAGACTTAAGTTCTTCTTCCTTGGCTTCAATCCATTTAGTGGAATTCTCACTCTCAACTGCCTGTCTAAAATTGGCGAGGTCACTTATTTTCCCGACATCATATAGATCCTCACTTAAATGTCTCATAAATGTCGGGTAGTGCCCGTTTCCTTTCCCGATGTGATCTTCTTAATGGTTGGTCCACAACCGGTTCGGAGATCAGCTGAGGCGCGAGTTGTGCTCGAGCGTTTGCCGCCGGAGCTGGAACATCAGCTGCTGGGGCATCGGCTCCAACGACCGGTGCCCGAGCTCCGATGATCGGCGCCTGTGGCTCCTGCACCCGAGTGGCTGCCACGGTGCTACTTACTTGAGGAATAACTGGCGGTACAAACCGATATACCTCGATAAGCTCTAGGAAATCCGGATTAGGAAGATTAACCCGTAATTCTTCGAGACTTATATCCCTCTTAGGAAAACTTCCACCGATTCCCGAGTCCTCTAGAAATACAGCTTGTCTTGTCTCAACGAACTTAGTAGAACGACCAGGACGAGTAGAATCGGTATCCTTTAGATTTATCCGGGTATCCGATAAAATGACAGCTCACCGTCCTAGAGTCTAATTTCTTATGCTGTGGATCAAACAACTTAGCCTCAGCGGGACAGCCCCACAATTTTAAATAATTAAGTGACGGTTTCTTCCCATTCCACAGCTCAAAAGGTGTCTTGGGAACGGACTTAGAAGGAACCCGATTAAGAATGTGAGCAGTTGTCTTTAAAGCTTCCATCCATAGCTCCATTGGAAAGTTAGAATGATCGAGCATGCTACGTACCATATCTAATAACGTACGATTGCGCCGCTCAGCCACTCCATTTTGTTGTGGTTCTCCGGGCATGGAGTATTGCGCTCTTATGCCATTTTCTTCTAGTCCCTTAATTTGACCATATGTTGCATGTTTCCCGTAGTATTCTCCACCCCGATCTGAACTTACTACTTTAATGGAAGTGTTATGCTGTTTCTCAACCTCCAACTTATAAATCTTAAATATTTCTAGCGCATATGAACGCCTTTTAATTGGGTAGATATGTTCATAGCAAGAATAATCATCGGTAAACGTTATAAAAGAATCATAGCCGTCTATCGATGTTACGGAGAGCGGGCCACATATATCCGTGTGAATTATTTCTAAAACGCCCGTACTCCTAGTGGCTCCTTTCTTAATAGTCTCAGCGTATTTTCCCTTAATGCAATCGATGCATTGTTCTAAATTGGAGAAGTCTAATTCATAAAGTATTTCATCTTTAATGAGACATTCCATTCTCCCCCTCGAAATGTGGCCGAGGCGATAATGTCACAATTTCGAAGAAGTCTCATCATCACGCTTACGCTTATGTGAAATACTAGCAACATTCATCACGGAATCATCAAGAGAGAGCATATAAAGTTTGCCTTGTCGAGTAGCAAGACCCACATTTATTGAATTAAATTTTATCACACACTTATTGTTGCCAAACTCACAAATGTGTCCCGAATCATCTAAAGCTGATACTGAAATTAAATTCCTCTTTAAACTAGGAACATAAAGAACATCCTCTAAACTAAGTTGGAAGCCGCCTGACAATTCTAAGTGGAAGCTCCCAATGCCTTCAACTTGAACGACGTTCCCATCAGCCACTCTTAGGCTTCTCTCCCCTTTCTTATAGTTCGGATCGAACGGAATACCTGTAATGAATTACAAATGTGCACAGTGGCACTTGAGTCAATCCACCAAGTATTATAGGAAGAATCTGCTAAGAATAACTCATCAATGAAAGAAACAACATCAAACTTATCATTACCTTGCTCCTTCGACCATTCTCTAAAGCCTGGACAAGCCTTCGAAGATGCTTAGGTGAGCCACGGAAAGAGCACGTCATCTTTCCACCCTTAGACTGGTGGTTCTTGAAGTTGTTGTTGTTGTTCTTGGGAGCAGATCTTGTTCCCATTCTTCTTTTTCTTCTTATGGACTTTCTTGCTGCCACCTGACTCATGCTTGGTTCTTAGGAGGATTTTTGATGTTGAGGTTGCCAACCATGTTCACAACATTCTCCTTCATCTTCTCGGTCTTAATCCTCTCTTCTTCTTCAACACAATAGCCAATCAACTCGGTGATAGTCCAAGTGTTCTTGTTGGTGTTGTAGTTGATCTTAAAGGGACCGTACTTGAGCTGGCGGTGAAGTCATGATGAAATGCACAAGGAAACCATCGAGAGATCTTCATCTGCATGTCCTTAAACTTGTTAGCCATGTCACACATGCTTAGAATGTGCTCCCTTATGCCAACCGTACCTTCATAGTGAGACCCCACCAATTTCATGATGAGAGTGCTAGCATAGGTCTTAGAAGAGCTCTTAAAGTTTTCCTCAATCTTAGCAAGGACCTCCCTAGCGATCGGATCAACTTCTTGTACGGTCTTAGTGGGGATGGCTCCCTTAATGCCAGCACTTATGGTCCGTTGCATGACCATGATGGCCATGCGGTTAGACCTCTCCCACTTCTCATAAGCAGGTGTAGGACCAGCTCCAGCAGCAGGTGCAGCAGGCCGATCACTCCTCGGTGCCACATCAAGATCATTCCATGCCAAGTAAGTGGTGACCTTGCCCTTCCGATCTGAAAAGTTCGCTCCATTTAGCGGCTCGATGTTGTTGAGGAAGGAGGCAACAACATTGACGTTACTCACTGAAAAAATAAAATAAAACTTAGTTTAGTAATCATATACAATGAAATGGAAACAAAGTGTATTAAAATAACCCTACGGTGGTCTGATTAAATTCATACAATTAAATTTCAATTTGCATCACCGGTGGGGAAAACAAACAAAATTTATCTTAATACTCATGATTAAACAACGTGGCCAGAAATAATCACAAGTTTACTCTAAATAAATTTCACGTTGGTTCCATTTGTTTAGAGGCATCTCAAAGTATAGTGGTGAATTTGAATACTTAAGTTACGAATTAATCGTAAATAAAACACCAACAATACTTAAAATAATCTGATGAATAATTGACTCATCTCAATTTAATACTGAAAACTTAAATATAGTAATAACTTAAATATTTTAGCTTAAACAGGGCAAATTAAATAACAAATATCAATGCTTAAACTTAGAGAAAAGAAACCCTGCGTAACGCTGCTACATGCAGCCTAAACGGCGTACTGCGGCCAGCACGACACCTACGTGCGTGCGTGCGACAGTGCAGATGCAAGGTAGCTCGCGGCCCACCTAAAAAAAATAAATGCGTATCAGTGGCCTATCAATAGCCAGCGCGCAGCAACAGTAGCCCAGCTAACGGGCACGCAGCGCTCTCGCGTCTAATAATTCGTGCACGGCCCAGCAAGCAGTACCCAGCCCAGCGCACAGACACGGCAGGCTGAAGCACTTTGGGCCAAGGCAACTAGCGAGCAGGCCGTCATTTTGGCCTAGCGCGTGCCCGCACCTGAGGTAAGTGATCGGCTTGGCCTGGTCTAGGTTTGAACAGTCCCGCCTCAATCTGATCCGTCCATTGAGATGGAAGGCAAGGAATCGTCGAAACTCAGTTAAATAGGCCAAAAATAGCCTGCCACTCAAACCCTAGCTCATTTTCACTCCCCCACCGTTCTGAGAGCAGCAGCAACCGCAAGTGGAGGCGCGCACGGCGGCGCGCGCATGGTGGCATCCGCGCGCACGACGCGGTGGAGCCGTCGGGAGCCCTTCGCCGGCGCGCGTGTTCCTCTTTCGGTGAGCGCGTCGCCGTCGAGAGGATCAATGGCGGCTCCCTAATGTCCTTAACCTTAATCTTAGGATAAAGGTATGGTAAGGATTAAGGTTATGGAGAGTTGCATTGTGTATGTTCGATTCGGTGTTTTGCAACTCTCGTTTTCTAATTGTCATCCGAGCATGTGACATGGCATGAAGTAATAAAACCAAAACCCTAACTTACTTAGATCTAAGCTAAAACATGATAAACTTAACGTAAAAACTGCTCCGAACTAATAGATCTAATGATGTGCGTAAAGCTGACGGACTAAACCGAGTGTCACACCCGGTTTTAACGACCAAAACCGAATGCATCCGTATGCGTACCTAGGAACAAGTTTTCACGCACACAAGACAAATAATGTGATAAAAGAACAATGTCTTTATTAAATCAAAAACTTACATTGTTATTGTCTCAAATGACTAAATACAAATATACGCTAGCGGAAGACTCCATAACACCACGAGCAATCGACCGGGGATTCGCACGCTTAGACCTTCTCATCGGTGGTCTTCTCCATCTTCCGAGCAGCAGTAGTTGGTAGCAAAAGGGAAATAGCAAGAATGAGTACATGTCGTACTCAGCAGGTGTGGAAATATATGATATGCAAGCTGAATGAAAGGACGGCTAACACATGGTTTGCAATAGAAAGCACCTACACTAGTTAAGTTAATTAAAGCAACATATTTACTAAGTAAATATGAACCAACAGAGCTACCCACTGTTAAACACTACAAGCTACCCTACTTGCAGCAAACCACACTACAGGTTACCCCGTCCGTAGCAAACCACACTACAAAGGTTACCCCGCCTGTAGCAACCTACGAGTTACTCCACCCGTCCATACCCTCTAGTTCTCGTGAGGATTCAGGCCGTTCGTGACCGTGAACACGGCTGTTATAACAGTTTTACACTCTGCAGAGGTGGCACAACTTTACCCACAGGTCGGTGATTCCATCACCCGTGACTAAAACCTCCGTTATACCAGCACACTTTCTTAGGTGTGAGGCCAAGAGATCACCGCAAGGTCTTTCAAAGGACTTCCCGACTTGCAAAACGCCCTGCTAAAGTTTCACCGCCATAAAAGTGACGCATCACCCGGAGGCCCCCTCTTGCATCGTGGCTTCAAGTACTATTTCTTTCCTCGCCCGAATCCAGAAGACACCTTCTTCCTTCATCCTTCCTCAACACCCGCAAAACTAAAAAGTTACCTTGGTCCTAAACCTTACCTACCCATTATCAGCCACTGTGCTTTGTACGGAAGTCCTGGGTTGCCGCTCCAAAAACCGGTCCTTATGATCCCAAACAGGTACCACCACAACTAATAGTGTGCACCGGCACCATCATCGACAATCCTCCTGTCGGGATCACCTAAGTTCCATGTTGCTAAAAAGCATTACCAATTCATTGATCATTATGTTCAAGTGGACTTAGTCAAGATTAACATTTAGTTCAAGTTGAACCCCATTAATAGCAGCCTAAGCAATGACGTACCCATACTATAACACTACACCCAAAACCAAGGCGACAAGGAAATAGTACGGAACAGAGTATGACACAATAGGATTCAAATTGAATTGCAATGCATGAAAAGTAAATTCAGATAGTAAGAAGTACGCGCAATGTGCATCAAGGACACTTGCTTGTTTCCCTTTATTGCTAATGTCTTCAAGTCTTGCTCTTAAGGTTTTCGAAATGTACGTTCTTCTATTAACGTCACAACGATACAAAACATGCAAGAAACAAACATACAGGAAAACTAAAGAACAAGACATCAAACAATATCTAATGACTATGAAAACAGTACTAATAAATAGTACTCGTCGCTACGGCCGCGTGAGCGCAACAATCACCTAAATCGGAGCTACGAGCGAAAAGTTATGAGCATTTGATGATGTAGGGTTTGAAATGCCAAAAATAACCTTTTTCCATAATTAATTAATTATTATTACTAAACTGAAGGAAATAAAAGATTATTTCATTTGTAGATAAAGAGAGATGAAACGAATAATTTATTTCGCAAAATAAACATAAATGAATTTTATTTCAGATACTAAAGCATATGTTTTATATTATTCCTTGAAAACTAGAAAGGTCAAAGTTCTAATTGCAAAATAATCTATTTCAAAAATAAATAACTATATTAAATTATATTTATAAAATAGAGACAATTAATTTAATTAAACATAAAACAATAAATTTTACTCCGCAAACATTTATTTTTGTAAAACAGAGAAGTCTAGAGTTTTTGTTACAAAAAAGAAAGGATTTAGTTCACAAAACAAAAGGACCTAAGTTAGAAAGATAGATCAATTTCAACCTACGAATTACCTAGCTCAGAATTGGCATAAGTAATAAGAGATATTATACTCGTGATTACCCATGTAAGTATTAACTCCGACGTCAAGCCATCAACAATCTTGAATGTATTTATCTCTGAACTACAGTCGTACATAGACAAGAAACTAGACAGACCACAGGATGTAAACTGCCAACTAAGCTGGTACTTGCACTGCTCTACTGCACTTAAGTCGTAAGATCGAAGCGAGCAACTAGCAGTAACTACCAGCAACTAGCTCTTATGACGGCGCCAAGAATACACTACAAGCTCTTTGCTGGAATTTAATGTACAAACACAAACGATCTATTCTATAGCTCGAGATCTCACCAAAAGGCTTCACAACGTTAGATGCTGATGGCTGGATGTGATCTTCCGCGTTTGTTGGAGAGAAGCTAACTGCAGGTGAGAGAAGGCGATCAGCTACAGCAGCATGTACTAACCACATCCAAGCTAAGTAACGTACTCACCGGAACGAACTCATTGAGAACATGGATTCCGGATCAGCGTGAATCGGCTTTCGGCGCACCCGGTTTCTGCATACGGTGATGATGGGTGGTGGCGGCTGGTCCGGCGATGTCGCGACAGTGCCTCAGCGTCGTGGAGCTCTTTGTGGGGATGGTTACATCCGTGGCGGTTTTACCGCGGCGGCCGTCGACCTCGAGCAGGCGACAACAATGACGGCGGCGGTGGCAATGCGGGCCTGTGGGTCACGCAAAAAGGGAATACGACAGGGGCGCTAGGGCATGGGGTCTCACGTGGCGAGCGGCAAAATCGGAGAAAACAGGCTGCGGGCGCGGTGCAGCTTTAAAGACACGGCCATAGGACTCCCGAGCGCGCATGCCGAAGGGAGTCGAATTGGAGTTGGTGGCGTTCTGGCTTGGTGGCGTTGAGGCTAAGATGCGGCGATGGCTAAGCTCACGATGGCTAGCACGCGAGCTGGGTCTAGGCAGGCCGCTCACGAACTTGGCTGTAACCTGGAAGGAGGAAAAAAACTAAACTAAACAGGGCCGCCCCAAGGAAGTCCGGCCTACAGAAAAAAAGCGACCTGTCTTCTTTCTCCTTTTCTAAATCCTGTTCATATTTACGACTGACTCCAATCGATTTTTACTCGGTATTTGAGATACATTTTCCACACAACAAAGACCCAATGCGAATTACCAGCATGAATGCATTCAAACAATATATAAATATTTAATCTAACTCTTATATTTAGTTTAGATTAGGTAAAAAAAATTGTATGAAATTAATTGGTTTCCAAATCAAAGTAATTGAAAGTAATTAAACTCTTTTTATTTGTTGAATTAAGAACACTTTGGAAAATAAAAATACTATAAACAAAAATAGTTAGTGTCAAATAAATTCTTTTATAAAACACATGTGCCTATAAAACAATTATTTTCATACACCAAGTATATTTATTAAGTAGCATTTTCTTAAATCAAAGGTATTTATTCGATATGTCATTTTCACCCATTTAAAGTATTTATTCCATAGATCAAATGCATTTCTCAAATCAAAAGTTTTTACAAATCAAAGTTTATTTAGTTTTGGAAATAGCTCCTTTTGCTCACTTGAAATGATAACACCCTCCTTTTTCTTACATAAAATGGTAATACTATAATTAATTTTAGAAAAATATTCAAACATAGTTTGAAAAGTTTTAAAATTAAGTGAAAAGTATGCACGACCCAAAATTTGAAATTTCGGGGTGTTACAAGACTACCCCTTAATAGGAATCTCGTCCCGAGATTCGGTGTGGCTAGCAAGAGGTAGGTCATGGAAATTTTGTTTCCGTGCATCCACTCCACTTGATTGATGGTGTATCCTCATGCAGCTATACCAAACATAGGTCCAATGGCTCCGGTACTTCACTTTCCCATCGGATAAAACATGGTGGGTTTTTCAAGGAAAGGATAAGTAGAAAGAGAGATAGGATGCGTGTCCCAACTAAACTAGAACTAATACTATGCATAATTAATGATGTGATAACAAGGCTTAAGCTTTGCAAGCACACCTGCACACAACCAAAGATCCAACTGAAACATGGCACATCACAGTACAAAACAAACAAGTCACATCGTTCTATCTAACGAATCATGCTAAATGGGAGGTATTTCTAATCACTACGAGGGGAGCTTCACGATCATCCTTGGGTTGTTGGAACTGCTTCATATGTAGTGAATCAAACTTGTGTCATCCACAGGACCATTCATCTTTTTCTTCATCTATATCGACAGCACTAAGCATTGTATCACAAGCATCACAAACATACAAGAGGTCAATGATCCCAAGGCCGTCAAGCTGACGCAGCTCTGTCCCATGGCGAGCATTGATCTTGTGGCCCGTCATTCGATGCCGTCGATTGATTCTACACAAGTGAATGCACAAGATAGAGTTTGATTAATGATTTGAATAAGTGAGTGGTATTAACACTAGCTAGTGAATGAAAAATTGAGATGCGAATGTTATTATGACTACTTGATATTGTTACTAGTAATTGAAGTAGAATAGAATGCTATTATGACTAGGTTGCTGTAGCAAGGAAAGGAAATGATATTATATCGAATAAATGAAGGCAGGACAACTGAATGATATTACCACTAGTAAATGAACAAAAGAACAAAATACAATACTTAGTGTTCTTTCCCCAACATGTATGGTGTTTATTCAATGGTGAAAATGTAAATGTGTACAGTAAGTGTTTACTCCTCTATAATCTCTGGTGCGAGGTGAGGAGTGGAGGTTATACCTTCTTCTCTATGAAATATGATGATATGAAGCTCTTGCGTATTCGAGAAAAAAAGGTGACGGGAAGATTATAAATATTTCAATCTCCTGATGTGGAGACAACTTCTTTATTTTACATCTTTATCTCCTAATCCATTGTTGTAAAAAGGAAGAAATGTCTATTAGAAATATCTATGTTTTCTCTGAAAAATAATTTAGTGACAACAACATCCAGAGTTAATTAGTCTGGTTTGCTCTTAATTCTTTTATAATAAATCAATATTTTAAGATTCTGAAATTATTAATTACTAGAAATACAAGATTCAGCTTAGCAAGTTGTTCTCTGACTCTGAGCAATCAACAGCCCTGGCACTGGCAGTACCGCACAATCAGGCTGGATTGGAACTTCTACTCGGTCATGGTTCTGTTAATCTTGCCGAGCTCAAGCGACAGCAGCTGCTGTGGCGAGGACGCCCTCCCGACCAATGTCTCAGCGAGCTTTTCCTTCGCGTAGGAGCAGGTGCGCTAACACACGCACATCCGCAAGCAAGACCGGCTCGCAGGTCGCAGCTGGTCAACAAGATACCGCCTCTCTGTTTCCTCCCTGTCCAGATCAAGAAGATATATTCTGGCGTCTGCTGCAAGCGTGCCGTGTGGGTGTGGTGGAGAAACAGAGGACCTTGGACTGTTCGTCTGTTCGGCGGTTATTGCGCGTTCCCGGTGTGAGCTCAACATGTTTGTGAAAATGCCGTCGTGGATGGCGTATGAGATTGACCCATCCGCGCTCGGACGCGGAACAATCGTTGACGGGTTTCGCTCACATAAATGACTCCCTTTGATTGCGTTTTGGCCATATTGTTGCCTTGGTCCTTCCTCGAAATTTCCCGGTATTGTCTCCTGCATTCTAATCCGGGTGCTGTCCATTCCCGGGTCAACTGGTTCATAAGGCAAGTCAACTGGGACAGTTGGCTTGTCTAAATGAGGCAGCAGGCAACCTCTTATCGAAAGGAGCTGTCCTGAAGAATTCCCAGAAGAAAACTAGAGGTTGAATGACACTTTCTCTCTTCTCTAACTTCTGTACGTTTGCCATGTATCTTCTGCAATGTAATTTCTAGGCAGAGATTAAGGTGACTCAAGGTGGCCAGGAAGGAGGACGCTGAAAGCCTTTAGGAAAAGGGAAGCTGGAACGAGAGCCATGGCGCTTTGGAATGGGCTTGGTCAGGTGGCTACTGTTGCTCAGCTGACCGGAGTGGATGCCGGCGGCCTCATCTCGATGATCCTCGAGGCAGTGCAAACTGTCAAAAGGAACAGGGAGGAGTGCAAGCATCTCGCACGCCGCGCGATGATGATTGGTGACCTCCTGCAGAAGCTGCAAGGGTGGGATACGATGCAGGACCCGGAGATCAGGAGGCCCCTTGCCGGGCTTGATGATGCACTTCGCGAGGCGTACGTGCTCATCGTTTCCTGCGAAGATTGCAGCGTCCTCTACCGTTTCTTCTTGGGCTGGAAGCAAGCTGAACAATTCCGCGAGGTGCAGAAGAAAATTGATAGTTATATCCAGCTCTACCCTTTCATCAGTCATATTGACATAACCCGTCGTCTAGACAAACTTTGCAATAGCTCAAATCCTTTGTCCTCCCAGATCCAGGTAAGTTAGTTGCAATACCTGTACAATACTAATCTGTTGTCCTAAATATTCTTAGAAGATCAATGTACCAGTCAATTTATTCGCTGTTTCAGGTTACAGGAGAGATATTGGAAACATGTACCAATCAATCAAACCGTGATGCAAGGTTAGTCGAGTGCTTGCAATTGATATGCTGATGCTAAACATTCTAGTAACCTGCCACATTTTGTACATTTTGTCGGTGCTGTAGTGAAAACATTCTTTTTTACGTATTTAGTATGAATCTAGATCCTAAAATTTAGCTCCTTGCACTTCACTTTTTTGTTTGATTTAAAATTCGTATGGTGTAGGTCACATTACACAGAACTAACAACATTGATCTATGATAATTTACGTGTATATATATATATATATATATATATATATATATATATATATATATAAATAAACAGGGGAAAGCGTGTGAATCAACTTAAATAATGTAAACAAATTCAAATATATTGAAATACAGGACTGGAGGGGGTGGACGTGGCATGGAGCTAGAGCATACAGAGTCAAGAAGAGCTCAAGAAAATGTAAAGCATTACCTATCCGAGGAGCATAGACTATCAGGTATTATTTTACGTGATTTGAACACTAAGAATTTGCATTATAGACCCCCAAAATGTCCATGATAAGGTAATACCAACCGAGATAAGTAGCACAGATTCATCCTTTTCCTACCAATCAACGATGGATTCCTGTACGTTCCTCATTTCTAGATTTTTGTATTATTGTATGAACTTATGGTTCTATGAGTAAAGGAGATGCCTCGAGTGTCACCAGTTGAATCTATTTAGAGCACACTGAATTTAGGTTCACTAAGCTTCGACTAAGCTTCTTAACATGCAAATCTTGGTTTGTGAGCTATCCAAAAATGCACATGTTTGCATTGTCGACTACTTTTCCGAGGAACAACATAGACATGATGTTCGTTAGACTTGAATCTTATCTAAACCACCTATTTGCCTAAATTTCTTCTCCACCTGCATCCATCCATTTCTCTTTGTGGTATCATGAAATTGTCTCTACCACTCAAACCATACTACCAGCCCTATTCAACAATCTTATGGTTCAACATTCCATTTTGAGCGAGTTAGCATTGTTAGATGTGTATACTAGTATGTGTATTTTCCCTCTACTTGGAGGTTTTTTTTTGCATATATGTATGTTGTACATCTTTCCCCTCCGGGCTGTGGAATAGAGGAGTTTCTCATTCCTAACACGGTATCGAGCTAGGGTTAGGGTTTACCAGTCCAATGTTTGATCTGCTCTGGCTAGCTGCCGGCAAAGCTTCATCGCCAACGAGCATCTCCCTTCTCTTCCCCATTCCCTTCTCCATTGTTCTCCTCCGGCCTTGCAGCACGCTCCTGGCCGTGCGCCTCGCCACACGTCCGCCGACCTCACGCACCTCATCGCGCGCCCCGCCGTGAAGTTACCATTGTTACGATCCTATTGCCCGTTGGATGAGGATCTCTCGAGATGTCACCTTCGATGAATCGCTGCCCCCACTTTCTACACCACCACCACGTCATCACATTATGCCCCTTCCTTGCCTCCCGAGATCCCTTCTCGACGGATTATCCACTACTACGCTCGTCGCTCTAGACCTGTTCCCACGTAAGATCCCTCACTGTCCCTTCTTGGTCCTTCTCCTAAGCCTACTCCTCACTATGACCTCCGTGATCGTGCCACTCTTCTCCCTCCTTCCCGGTATGGCTTCAATGTTGTTGCCGTTGTGGAGGCTACATTTTACCGAGGTGTTGTTGCCCATCCCGAGCGGCAACTTGCTATGACCGAGGAGATTGCTTCTCTAGAGCGCACTTGCACATGGGATCTTGTTGCTTTACCAATTCATGTCACTCCTATTACCTGTAAGTGGGTCTATAAAGTTAAGACTCGCTCGGATGGATCTCTTGAGCGCTATAAGGCCTGTCTTGTAGCGCGTGGTTTTCAACAGGACTACCGGCTTACATGACTACTGTTCGGACTCTTCAAGCTGTTGCCTCCATTCGTCGGTGGTCCATCTCTCTCAGCTTGATGTTAAGAATGCCTTTCTTAACGGTGAGCTCCGCGAGGAGGTCTACATGTAGCCACCTCCGGGGTACTCTATCCCGGACGACATGGTTTGTCGGCTGCGTCATTGCTTGTATGGCCTTAAGCAGGTCCCTCGCGCTTGGTTTAAGCGCTTCTCCTCCTTGTCACCGATGTTGTCTTCACACCTAGTGATCATGACCCTACTCTCTTTGTTCACACCTCCTCCTGTGGTCGTACACTCCTTCTATATGTTGATGACATGATCATTACCGGTGATGACCCTCGGTTTATTGAGTTTTTCAAGAAGTGTCTCAATGATACTTTCTTCATGTCCGATCCGGGTCCTCTTCGTTACTTTCTTGGGATTGAGATTTCTTCCACCTCCCGAGGGCATTTATCTCTCACAAGAAAAATATATTCAGGATATTCTCTCTCGTGTTGCTCTCATAGATCGCCACACTGCTGACACCCCATGGAGCTTGGTGTTAACCTACGGCCCACCGATGGTGAGCCTCTCTCTAATCCTACTCGCTATCTCCACCTTGTTGGGAGCCTTGGGTACCTTGGGATCACTCGCCTTCATATCATCTGCTTTGTCCACATCCTCGGCCAATTTGTCTCTCGCTCCCACTCAACTCCACTACACTCACCTCCTTTGTGTTCTACGGTACCTTCGTGGGACTTCTTCTCGCCGTCTTTGCTTTCATAGCACGGGTTCCCTTCAGCTTTTATGCCTTCTCTCAAGTGACTTGGGCTAGTGATAATTTGGATCGTCGTTCTCTTTTTGCCTATTGTGTTTTTTCTTGGATCTTCCTTGATTGCTTGGAAGACCAAGAAACAGACGATTGTTTACCGTTCCAGTGCTAAAGCCGAGTTACGAGCTACGGTGGTTGTGACGGCTGAGGTTACATGGCTGAGATGGCTCCTTGAGGATTTTGGTGTTCCTGCTACAACACCCACTCCTCTTTGGTCTCGCAGCACGGGTGTGATCAATATTGCTCGAGACCCCATGAAGCATGAGTTCACGAAACACATTGGTGTTGATGTTTATTATACGAGGTCGCAGGTACAAGATCAAGTTATGACTCTTCACTATGTGCCTTCCGAGCTCCGGTTTGCGGACTTCTTCACGAAGCCACAAACACAGAGCAACGTAGTTACTTTCTATCCAAACTCAGCATTGTTGATCAACCCCGAGTTTGAGGGGGTGTGTGTGTGGCGGGGGGGGGTGGATGTGTATACTAGTCCGTGTATTTTCCCTCTACTTAGAGGGGTTTTCTGCATATATGTATTTTGTACATCTTGCCCCTCTGGGCTTGTGGAACAGAGGTGTTGCTCATTCCTAACAATCATGACGACTAGATGCATCACCTATTTGCCGAATTGCACTATGTTCTCCTTTGTTGCGAGAAAATCGGTAAGATTGCTATCATCAAAAAAAATTTTGAAAACACAGGAGAATTGCGCTTCACCGAACTTAGAGAGAAAAAAGGTGGGTCCCATACATGCTCCTCACACATATGGGGACCGAGAATATAACTTTATTACAACGGACACGCTCCCCTTGACCTAATTTCTAGGAACTTGACAAAGGAAGCATGAGATTGAGGTCTTGTAGCTTCTTGGCTCTAACCAAGGACCGGAGACCATGCTCATCTTTGATGGCTTCTAGAATGGTGTTCTCCAAAGGAGAGGCCCCCTCAAAGATACGAGTCATTTCGGTGCTTCCAAATTTCCCATGCCGCAAGGATGATCATGGAATTCAAACCTTTCCTCTATTCTTTCGACACCCTCTTTACTATTCTACACCACCACCTAGCGAAGCTGCACTCATTTTTCCATGGCACTCGAACCTCCAAGCTGCATCAAATTCTGCAAGGTGAACCAAACTTGTCTTGCCACAACACAAGACGTCGATATGTGCTGCATATTGTTTTCCTCTTGATCACTAAGTGGGCATTTCCTGGTGATCCCAGCTCTCTTAGCGAGTCTATCTGTCGTCTAGCATCTATTTTTGATTGCCAACCACAGAAACATTTTGCATTTAGGTGGTGCCTAACTCATCCAAAGGGGGCACCAAGGATCGAAGGTCACAGCCCCACTGAAATACGCTTTTATGCTGACTTAGCCGAGTACACCCACTAGCATCCAATCTCCGGACATGCTGATCCTCCTGGTCATTCAAGGCAATATTCATGAGGCTGTCCCACAAGCGAAACAACTCTATTATTCCTTCCAAAGAGAGACTTCCTTGGATATCTTGAGTCCAACTGTCGTCAATGAGGGCCTCAACAACGAGTGCGCCTGTTCCGGTTCCTTGCAAGAATTCTTGCAAATACAAGCGGTGCCGGGCTCTGAATTCTGCTATTGTTAGGAATAGTGGATTACATATGTATGGGTTTGATGACCCACCTAGAATAGGAAAAGGACTCTACAATTAGAGTCCTAATCAAATATTACTCTATCTCTAATACCCCCCCCCCCCACAAGTGCAAGGCGTGTGCAATAAAGTTGTATTTGAAAAAGTTTACATGAAAAACTAAGACCTATTACACAAAAAGAAACTACATCCAAAATATAATTGTTAAAAGTCGTCACATAGTATGGAGTCTTGATCATTGAGTCAAGCTGAAGAGATATAAGAGAAACTACTACTGCAAATCACAAGTACGGAAAAATGATGTGTTGATGTAAATCGCACAAACGATAATGATGTGTTGATGTCTATCACAGCAACGATGATGATGGTTGACTGACAAATATAGACTCTCATGGGTATAGATATACTCCAAAACATAAATGTGAATGTGGACGCAACAGAAGATAACTAAATCAATCATCATTGGAAAGTTGTAAATCATGGTGGCGAAGGCCAAAACCAAGTTGGGTTTCCTGGTAGCAAATCTGGAGAGGAGGTAAAAGGTGGGTGTCCATAAAGTACAAAGATTGCTTGCTGAGAAGAAGTATCAGGAGACAGCAGCGACAGCCACCGGGCCTCCAGAACAGAGAGGTGGACCATGCCCACGGGCAGCACAACAAGCACATAAAGCAACAAGCTTCTCCGGGTATTTTATGAAACAATCACCTGAGCGATGAGCAGTGTTCTTGAAGTGCACACAAGCATCATTGGATGTCCTATCCTTCCGATAAGCAGCCAACACAATATGAAAAACTGGCATATGAGAGGGTGAAAGAGAATTTATCCGAGTCTCTTGTGCCATGGTGAGAGTAGATCGATGAAGTAATTGTGAAAGAATAGACTCAAATTCTGGCCTTACTCCCTCGATAAATCTATATGTAAAGACCTTCTCAATGAATTGCTGTGTTGTAAACTTATTAGATGTACATTGAGGTACTATGGACGTCGGAGGACACATCGGATGATGAAAAACAGAAAAATAGTGATGGATGGACATATCAACCTGTTCCTGTATATGAATTTGATGTATGAGAGTATAAAGAAGAGCACCAATATACTAAGCATCTTACCTCGTCTTTCCGTGTCCGTTATCGTTATCCACTTTGACGACGTGCATGTTACCCCGAGAACAGCCAACCTCTCGTGTGTTGTGCCTTTCACATGTGAGTCACACTGTCATAGCGGACATCGAACATAGCCTGCGATGGGGAGGCGAGGCCGGATGGGTGGGCAAGGCTACGACAGACAGAGATAGAGCACACCAAGATAGGTAGGCCTGGTGGCACTCACATAGAGATCAGTTATGCGGTGGCGCACGTGGAAACTAGTTGAGTGGTGGCGTTGTGCCTCGAGAGTAGCTGGACAACGGTATTGTAGACCTAATTGACACAATATAAATAGATCATGGACCCAGGGGATTGCTAAAAAGCTTGTGGACCTAGATGATTATCCGAGAATAGTTTTGCGACTTAGGCGGTGGCCTTCCGACAACATCGTCACGACATCGGCGGCTGCTCGTGAAGATGGTGAGGAGTGCAATTAGTAGCAGCGGCAGCCCACCAAGATAAGATGAATTGATGATGAGATGGGCTGCCACATTAATAGATTAATTACTCGTTGATTGAAGGCAGCAGCTCATACCTAGGTAGGAAAAACCGCGATGGCAACGAAAAATATTGGCCACGGAAGAATTCAGGAGAAGCCTAACTCGATACCATGTTAGGAATGATGGATGATGGATCAGCCCTAGAAGGGTTACATATATATGGATCAGATGACCGACCTAGAATAGGATAAGGACTCTACAGCTAGAATCCTAATCTAATATTACTCTATCTCTAACAAGCATTATGGATGAAAGGTAGAAAAAATAGACGTTAAAGGTAAAGAACTCAATAAATATGTTGACATCATGACAATCTTGCTGGCGGTGTCTCTATGTTTGGTAATTAGTTTAAAAAGGATCCAAGGTAATATAATGTGCAACTATAGATAGTTTGATAAGGGCAAAATGATATAATGTCACAACTGAAGGGAGCTACAATTCCGTTTAATCTTATTCATGCAACAGAACTATTTCCTGATACCTTGAAGATTTTTTTTTAAAATCTTCTTTGTACTAACTTCTGCAGATTACCCAGAACGTTATTGGAAGAGGTCTATCAGAAGGAATATATCTATGTGGTCCTGTTGGTTGCTTCAGGATACAAGTCTACCTAATCATCAGGGAATAGGTAGCGTGGGACCAGCATTACTGATCACCTTACATTCCTGACCACACGTGAGATCATAGGCATAGCATATCAACAATAGGAACATATGAATATGTAGAATTCTACAACTAAGAAATTAAATTATATAGCTGAATTTGTTTTCTCTGCAACAGGGATTTCAAGTGTACCGCTTATCTGTTCTGAAGGCTGCTACAAATAACTTCTCTTCTGAAAACTTGATAGGATGTGGTGGTTTTGGCACTGTTTACAAGGTACTTGTTGCTGCTTTCAAAACAGCTTTCAGGTTTTATTATGAGAAAAACGTGAAGTACTTCAAGGTTAAATCAGAATTAAAATACCGGATGCATGCAACATATTGATGATTTAAAGACCTGTAATCTAATGTAACAACAAACTAAATAGTAAAGGAAGCTTTTATGGGTCAGCTATTTGATTGAAACTACATCATTTAATTACCAAGGTTAGTAACATCCTATTTGTTGCTGAAAGGCTCATGAGGTTTATGGTAATTCTAGAAAAGGTTAACCACTCAAAAGGGTCTAACCACTTACATGACTGTTCTTTCAGGGTCAATTGCATGGAGGACATGTTGCAATCAAAAGATGTTTTACCTCTGGCTCTGTATCAGAACGAAAGAGTCTGTGCCTACAATTTGAAAGAGAAATAGGACTTCTGACAAGGCTTCAGCATGTAAATATAGTTAGGCTACTAGGATATTGCATTGAACGGGGAGAGAGGATCTTGGTATATGAATACATATCAAATGGTAGCCTTCAAAAAAATTTATACGGTATATTTTCACAAGCATTTCCATTAACTATGTGTACAATGAATTTTGATAAAAAAATTATCCCTGAAACCTTTTCTTTGCAATTTTTCGTCACAGGAACAAGGATAACACTTGACTGGTCTCTGCGCTTCCGTATAATTATAGGAATGGCCCAGGGCATTGTTTATCTACATGAGTACTCTGGTATTAATATTCTACATCGTGATCTAAAACCTGCCAATGTTCTCTTGGACAGTTGCATGAATGCCAAGATTATTGATTTTGGCATATCTACAATTCTGGGCAGTAAGATGAATGAAGATGGGATCAGAGGCACATGGTAAGGGTCTATTAGAACATCTCTACCGTACTGATCGTTTCTAGTTCTTCAATTACTAATAACTTATTAATTATATTTCCTTATGCAGTGGTTATGTAGATCCTGAATATATCAGGTGTGGTACATTTTCGCGTGAGTCTGATGTGTATAGTTTTGGTCTCATTCTCCTCGAGATTGTTACAAGAAAGAGAAACTTTTCATCTCTAAGTGAAGGTCCTTTGCATGCTGGTTTGGATTATGTGAGTAAAAGTTTCCAACCATGTGTCTGTAGTGGCAATTGGTACAAAAGTTCAATAATATTTATAGGAACTGCAGACAGCTATTTCTAGTAAACAAAAAAGTCTTTATCTTCCACTGCTTCGTGTATGAATTATAATTTCTGAGTAGTGTTTCAAATCCATGTAGTAAGGGTGTGCCCGTCTGGATCACTAAACAGTGGATGTTCCCTTAACAATAGAATCGTTAGAACTTTCATTTGACAAGAATCTCTGCAGGCGTGGGAAATGTGGAGAGCTGGAAGATCAATGGAGTTCATCGATCCGTCACTGCATGATGAACCACGGATAGCAGATATACTAAGGTGCATCCAAATAGCATTGCTCTGTGTTGAACCTAGGCGAGGTGACCGACCCACCATGCCAGAGGTTATTCTGATGCTAAGCAGCGACTCTGTGACCCTACCAGCCCCACAACATAGAGGTTTTGAAGATACACCGGTGGATTCCTCATGTTCGACTGAGCAGACACACTCTGGACCTTTGGACTCTGATGCTTAGTAAAATTGAGTTGCAATATATCACTAGATCGCGAGTGGCGATGCTTAGCTGATTTTGTGTAAACTTGACCAACACTTTTTTTATGTGCTTCTTGGATGCAAACAGAATTATCCCTGGTCAAATACAGCCAAGGAACGGACATATAACTCCGCATACAGGTTAATGAAAATATTTGTCAGTTCACCTGCTTCTCTCTATCAACTAAGGCCTTGTTCGGTTTGGCCGGAACGGGCCGGAATGAGGCCCATTCCGGCCGGAATTCAGTGACCCAGAATGAAATAGGTTTTGTGGGTGTGACACCCCATGTCATGAACGTTGCGAGTTAGCATTTTTAAAACTTGTCTCTGGTCTAGTAGCATGTCCACAAGAAATTTCATTGACATGCAAATTGATTTGATTGGTCAAATAATTCAAATTCAATTTGAATTGAACCGCAACTCAAATTTCAACAACAGAAGTGAGGTCTACTGTTGCAGTGCATGCCAAAAGAAAAATCTGAGCCAAGAGGCGCTAGTTTTCATTGAGGTTTAATACCCCAATTAAATGGAAGAAGCTTAACTTTTATCTCATTTTCCCTGAATTAACAGAATTTATGTAAGAGGAATTTGAGACCAACTCTTCGTGCATGTCAGTTTCTTGAGTTCCTCTACCCATAGGATTTTTTGGATCTCAGTTTCGAGCTAGGGAAGTATTTATTTTGGATCTTTCTATTGGAGGAAAAGCCACAAGCTGTAAATCGGAAAAAATGAAAAGATACCAAGGAATATTCCCCTAGGACCCGCTTGCCAGTCAACCAGAGGTGCCTCACGGGCAGTTCACACCAGACATGCCTGGCTGCACCGTACGTCCACGATTCCGCGTGGCCGTGTTCCTCTGCGTGTCGCCCAACCTGGTTCGCCTGTCCCCTGCGCCCTCAAAACCGAGTCCCCAGCCTGAGCTCCTCTTCCTTTCTTTTTCCTCTATACCGAGCTCGAGCTCAAGCTGCCATGGACGCCGCCGCTTGAAGCGTGCTGCACGTCGTCTCGCAGCCTCCCAGCTCCTAATCCACCACCAAAACCTGCGTAAGGATTTCCTATCACTCCCAGAAGAGACCCCACATGGATTCCTAGGACGAGCAGCGAGTATTCTCCATTTTTCCTTGGTGACACCATTTTTTCAGAGAAAAGGCTTACGCCCTGCTTTTTCATTACGAAAGCAAAAGAGTCATGCTGGGGTTACCGGCTTACAAGCATTCAAGTGCACACATCCTTACAAGTCATTCCAGAAAAACTCTCAGCAAAGATCTAGCCTACCCCTACTCTGCTAAGAGGGCGCACCAAGTCTTGAAGATTTGCCATCATCTGCCCAATCGCCTCTTTCTCTTGGCCCCTACTCAATGCACTCCATCTCTGCATCATCGAAATCACTCTGTGAATTAGTACTTCAGGGTTAGAAATAATACGATCTTGAAAGACGAAATCGTTTCTATTTAGCCACGCTGCCCAGCAAGCTGCTGAGATTACCACATCTACTCCATCTTGGTTATTAACCTGATTTCTCCTAGTTAGTTCTAGATTGACATCTGAAATATCATTAGGACACTTGTCCCACTCTAAGCATCTACTAACGATACACCACATAAATTTTGTCACTGGGCACGTGAAGATCAAGTGTGTTGGTGTCTCGATTTCCCCACACATTTTACATTTGTCATCTCCTTTCCACCCTTTCCTTTTGAGTTGTTCAGCTGCTTGGATTCTATCCTTGTTTAGCAGCCACATAAAGTTTTTCACCTTTAATGGGATCCCAGCTTTCCAGATTCTATTCATCCCAAGATGTTGAGCTCCCGGGTTAAGCAAATGCTTATATAGAGATTTTGTTGAGAAAGTTCCTGATTTTTCCAGCACCCATTCCACTTTGTCATCCTCTGTTCGTAGTTGTATCTTTCCCAACTGTATTTGTAGCTCATCCCACTCCATCTTCTCTCTTGGACCAAAGTTCCTTCTGAAAGTTAGATTCCATTCTCCTTCTGAACACAAGTTGGCTACAGTCTGATCTTGCTGTTCACATATTCTGAACAGATTACTGTATGCCACTTTTAAGGGGCATTCCTCTAGCCAGACATCAAGCCAGAACCTGATCTTCCTTCCGTTACCTAGGATGTACTTAGTTCCTTGTAGGAAGTCATCTTTCACCTCATGTAAACCTCTCCAGAATTGGGACCCTCCCTCTGGTTTGCTGCTGAAGAAGCCCCCATTCCCTAAATATTTTTTCCTTAGCAGCTTGATGCATGGAGCCTTATCTCCCACTTCCAGCTTGTATATCCATTTGGCTAGCAGGCATTTATTCATCGTTTTTGTATCTAAAAAGCCCATCCCTCCCGACTCCCTTGGAGTACACATCGCATCCCACTTAACCATGTGATACTTCCTCTTCTTATCTAAACCATGCCAAAAGAAATCTGCTCTTATGGTGTCCATCTCACTCGTGGATGGTATCCGGGAAGAGGTAAAAACCCATTGTATAAATTGGTATCGAGCTCAAGCAGCTATTCAACAACACCGATTTCCCTCCCGAGGACAGGAATTGGCATTGCCACATCGCTAGTCTTCTTCTTAATTTCTGTCTAACCCCATCTAGGTCGGTAGCTCTTACCATCGAGTTACTTACTCGGAATTCCTAGGTAGGTCATAGGGAACGATCCTTTCTTGCAGTTAAACATCTGTGCAACTCTTTCATGCTCTATTATCTGTTGCTCCAACCACCATCACTTCCGACTTCTCATAATTAATTTTTAGTCCTGACATACTTTCAAAACAATACAGCAGTAGTTTAGTATTTGTTATTGACTCATCGTCTAGTTCCAGAAAAATCACTGTATCATCTGCGTATTGTAGGTGGGTTAGCCCCCATCTACCAAATGAGGTATTAACCCTTTGATCAGGTCTTGTTCTCTTGCCTTTGTCAAAATCTTACCTAGTGCGTCTACTGCCAAGTTAAAAAGTAAAGGTGACAAAGGGTCTCCTTGTCTAAGACCCTTATAAGTTCTAAAATACTTTCCTGGTTGCCCATTCAAGTTGATACCCACTCTTCCCCCTTCCACTACCTGTTTGATCCATCCGATCCATTTCTGGGAAATCTTTTCAGTGCCATCACTTCTTCTAGAAAAGACCATTGCACTTTGTCGTAGGCCTTCTCAAAGTCTAATTTCAGTATAATTCCTTTCTTCTTTGTTCTTTGTAGCTCATGCAAAGTCTCGTGTAAGATTACAACCCATTCTAGGATGTGTCTCCCTGGTATAAAAGCTGTCCGAGTTTGGTCAATTACTTGTTCAGCTACTCTCGAGAGTCTATTTGCCAAGATTTTTGTCACAATCTTATAGGAGACATTTAATAGACAAATCGGCCTGAATTGTTTTATTGTGTTGGGTTCTTTGACCTTTGGAATTAAGGTAATAAGCCCATAGTTTAGTCTACTAAGATTTAGCTCCCCTTCGTGGAGTTTGTCCATCATCTCTTTTACTAGTTCCTTCACCCTTCCTCTCATTTCCTTATAGAAACCAACTGGAAAACCATCCGGGCCTGGTGCCGTATTCGTCTTCATTTCTTTGATTGCCAGTTCAATTTCTGCTAGTGTAAAGCTTTCCTCTAGCATCTTTTGATCGTCTTCCGTGAGGTGTCCATCTAGTTCCCAAATATTGCTGTTAAGCCTTATTGGCTCTCTCCTTTCCCATCCAAAAAGATTTTTGTAATATTCCTCTATATGGTTTTTCAATTCTACCGGATCACTTATTACACCGCCTTCACTTTCTAGCACTTCAATTTTGGTTTTCCTTTTTCTACCATTTGCAATGCCGTGGAAAAACCTAGTATTAGCGTCTCCTTTTAATATCCAGTTTTCACCTCCTCTCCTTTGCCATTGAATCTCCTCGTACTCATAAATTTTTTCTAATTCTTCCTCCCATATGTACCTTTGCTTCCATTCCTCCTCTCGTTAACTCCATCCTTTTGGCCTTGTCATCTAACTGTTTAATCTTCTTAATTAGGGTTTTTTCTCTTTTCTCATCTCACTTCCTCTCGTTTGCTCCCCAACCCCTGCAGAATCTCCTTAGACTAATTATGCAATTTTTCCAATGATCCAAGTATGCCTTCCTCTAGTCCGGTTGGCCATTTCTCTTCTAGGTTATCTTTAAACCCCTCATGTGTGAACCAGGCCATCTCAAACCTGAAAATATTGTTTCTTCTATCTGTTTGTATTTGTTGTGCCTCGGCTTGCACTAAGATCGGTGAGTGATCAGCCCCAATCCTTATTAAAGATTTCGCTGTGACTCTGGGATATTGGTCCTCCCAATCAGGTGACATCAGTACTCTATCTAGCATACACATTATTGGATTGACTTGTTTGTTGGTCCATGTGAACCTCTCTCCAGACCTATATATTTCTCTAGCCCCAATATCCTCAATGAACGCATTAAACATGTCCATCCATACATGATTAATGTTTTCACTTGACTTCTCATAGGCGTATCTAATCATATTAAAATCTCCTCCCATCAAGAAAGGAATGTTTACACGCTGCATCTTCCTGAAAAGTTCCCGTAAGAAACTTACCTTCCTCTCTCGCTTGTACTGGGCCGTAAACATTAATTATCTCCCATCTAAAATCATCCTTGTTATTAATCATCTCGTACACTCATAAAGAACTCTCCCTTCTCCACCTCGATCACTTTTGCACTTGCCTTCTTAATTCCTGTGAGTAGGCCCCCTGAGTGCCCTTTTGCTGGTACCCAGTCCCACTGAAAATCCTCATTGTTCCCCAACTTTCTCAGCTCGGACACCTTAAAATCCTTCTTGATGGTTTCTTGGAGACAAATTACTTCCACATTTTGTTCTCCGATTAATTCTTTCAATTGTCCTCTTCTACTTTCCTTTCCCAGCACCTCTTATGTTCCAATAGAGGACTTTCATTTCTTCTTTTCCTCCCCACCCCCATTCTCTTCTTTTGCACTTGTTTTTCTCGGTCTTCCTCTATTTTTGGTTTTTGTCTGTGTTGGCCCCTCTAGCCACTCGGATTTCTGAATTTCCTCCGGATCCCGGCTTCCAACTTCTTTTTCTACCTCAATTGTTGCCTCTTTTCCCATTGCTTCTCCTGCCCCTTTCATATTTGACCTTTCGTCATGGATTTCTTCTTGACCGGTACCTTGTATCTTCAAAGTTGCTTCTATTTTCCTTGCTCTTGCTTGCGCTAAAATTACCTGCGCTTTTCTCTCGGCTCTGTATCATAGAGATAATCTCTATATCCTCTACGAGTACTATCACCTAAGACTAAACCACTACTAGCAGCTACTAAATTTAAAGCGGAAGGGTCAGCAGAACTTAAAACCGAGAAATAATTCTTACCCGAGATGTCATTTTTGGTCTCCTTAATTCTTTCAGCCAGCTTCTGCACCTTTTCCCCGTTATCCCTAATCCTTGTGCTCTTCCTTTTGGCCACCAATGGTTCGAGTTCTGTTTCGGCTTTGACCACTCGTGAATGTTTCATTCCTTTTTTGCTGATCACCCTCCATATTATCATTCATTGTTTCCTCTAGCTGTTTCTCCTTGTTTAAATTTTCAATCTCCTCTGCAATCCCACCTCTTTTCGGTGCCTCAATGTTTAGAAAATTAGCCATCTCACTTGTTCTCTTTTCAAAATCTCTTTCAATCCTTTCCATCTCTTTCCTCTCGTTGTTCTATGCCCTATTCTAGCACATTACTATCTTCCACTTCTCTATTTTGTTCCAACCTCCTCGTTCCCCCTTCTATCAGTCCTTCGACTTCAGGTTCTCCTTTCTCCAAGTTTTCTTCAGGATCAACTACTTGAGATAGTTTATCCGGGTTACGTGATTCCCTCTCGGTGTCTTCCATTGATTCTGAATCCCGATCGGTGGGCTGTCTCCATAGTCCAACCGATCAGATTCCATGCGTTCGGATTCTGTGTCTTTGTTCTCCCCCACCACTTCGTTGTTTCCTTCGGTAGTATCCCTACCGTCTGCCCCCTCTTTTATACCCTGCATCATCCATCTCATTATTCTGCTCTTCTTCAAAGCTATCTACCTCCTGTTGCTTGAGTTCCTCTTACTTTCTCTTTGCTTGTCCCACCTTTCTCACTCGATGATTTCCCCGGTTCTGCAAAGCCTGTAGCATGGCTACCCCGAGATGTATCCTCCATGTCCTCCTCCTCCTCATATTTTCTATACTTGTCAAATTTTGAAGGCTTTGGTTGTGTTGTGTCTGGTCTTTGATTTTCCACTACCCACTTAATTCTCCTCCCCACAAAGTTAAAGAAGACTTCGTTTCTCCTCTAATTATAGCTGCTTGCCTGCATGCAATCTTGATCCTAATAGGTCCTTCTCTGATTAGGTCGATGTTATCCACCTCAATTGGGTCTCCTACCAATCTTGCTATTTTCCTCACCATCTCTTCCTTCCTTGCCTCCGGTGGGAAATTATAAGCTTTGACCCATACTTTTTCCAAGCACATTCGAGGCCTCAACCGGTCTATCAGTAGGTTCTATCTTCACCTTGACTGTATTATCTCCCTCTCTGTCTGAAATTCAAAACTCTTGAATTTCGTTAGTTGACTTCTTAGTTCATTCGACGGAAAAATTACCGAGAATTCTGTTTCGATAACTTTTTGATGTTCCATTGGTACTTCCCTTTGAATAAGTACCTCATTTCTGCCTCTATGTTGTCCTCATCGGTGACTCCTTCTAGCACAGTCAACAAACCTATATTTTGTTCCTTTTTTGGTCCCCTTCTTCTGGTATGTGGATACTGTAAAAGCCCATTCCGGGCATGCCAAAACCACATGTCATCGGTTCTATCTTCTCCGGACAATGGCCTGCCTTGTGTCCAGATTTCCTACATGCATAACAGAAGGGTGGATTAGTGCACCCAATGTGACTGTGCCCAGCTTCGTTGCGGTTAAAACATTTCTTCTTTGCTCCTGGATATGTACTATCGCCTTCGCTTGCATTCCATTTGCTTCTTTCCACTTGGTTCCTCCCGATTTTTTCTCTCATGTCTTTCTCCTCTCTAGTACCGCCTCTTTCTTCATTTGTCATTTGTGAGCGTTTATACCCCTTCTCCGGGTACCACTCACCTTCTTCCAACCTTGACCCAAAAGCCTCATCCCCGTAATAACCCTTCCTCTTCTGTTCCCCACCATCTCTCGAAGTACTCACGCTCAAAGGCCCTTCCGTCCTCCACTCCTCTATCCGGCGAATCTCCTCTTGGCCTTCTTTCTCCGCCTCTCCCCTCCCGGGCTCCCCTGTTGTAATACTCTTCCCCTTCAAGGTTCCTACGTAGCTGAAAGTCCCTCCTTGGTAGCGAGTCCATTCTATCTCGCCTTGCATCGCTGTTGGCCAACTCAAACTCCTGCCGCCCAACTCTGTCTTCCTTTCCTCTCTCCTCTCTCGAATCCTCTCTTATCCATCGCTTCTCCGCCCAAGATCTCCACAAAAGATCTTGAATCTCTCGATTTCGGGATTGTCTTCACTAGCTTCTTGGCCTTGTCTCCAAATCGCCTAATCTCCCTCTCCTGCGCTTGGAACCCTAGCTCAGGTCTCAGCTCCCCACCTTTACGGAACCATAGCCACCTACCCTCCCGATTACTCCACGAGTGCCCATATATATCCTCTAAACATGTCCCAAAAGCATACTCCTGGGCCTTGTGATCTTTTGGGCTTTCTGGGCTGCCCGGTTTCTTTTTTTGTTTTACTCTGTTCTGTTCAGTTTTCTCCTTCCCCTTCTCTGTTTCCCGCTCTATCCTCTGTACTTCATCTAATTTTGTCAATTCTCTTGATTTTGATCTCCATTGCAAGGTTATCGGCGTTTGTCCGATCTGAATCTTATCTGGCACAACACATGTCGCCGGGATTATCGGGGTCCATCTATTTCTCTGCTTCGGTTGAACCGACAGAGAAAATCTCGGTATGCCAACTGAAACTGAACTTGTGAAACCTTTCTCTGTTTCATGCCATTTGACTGGTAGAGAGAAACTACTTTGATCTACCTCATCTTGTTCAGTTCGCTCTAATCTCAACTCAGACATCCTTCTCGCCCTAGTTTGCATCATCGCTTCCTTCATCGCTGCTCCACCCATCAGTTACTGCGGCCTCCGTTCTCGCTTAACTCGCAAAATCGAAGTTCCTATCTCCTCCAAAACGTGAATCCGATCCGCGCTCACCGAAGGTATTCCTCTTCCTGATCCCCACCTGGCTTCTCTCTCAGCAAAGCTCTTCAGAAATCGTGCTGCTTGCCCAATCTAGCAAATCAGAGTCACGAACTCTATTCCTGTGTTTATCTGCTTCCTGGAATCTCTGAATCCTGCCTCGAAATTGTACCCCAATCTCTCCAAAGTAGGAGAGCTTAGTCGCACTCTACTCCCGAAATGGTTCCTCGGATCAGAGCAACCTTATCACCAGAGATTCAGCCGCGATCGGGATCGAGATCACGGAGTCCCGAAACGCCGACTCCTGCGTGACGATCTCGCAAGGCTAAATCGCACCCAGCGCCAGGTGCAAGGAGTTGGTGGAGCTCAGCGGCGCGGGAGTGCGCTCGGGCTACGGCGTCAGAGGTGGCGGCGCTGCAAGGCCGGCGACGCGGCGACGGCGGTGATTCGGCGGCGGCGCTCTCGGCCCTCTGCGAACGCTCCCCCCTTGGTGACACCATTGCCGGCCACCTCTGACGCTTTCGTAAATTGCGCCACCCATGGTACATCCTGTCATGCGATTCTTGTTCGTATGCATGCGCGAATAATTGTATCACACCTCTAACCTGCTTCCCCTTCGATTTCTGCGCCTGTTTTCCCCATCCGTCCATCACCGGCCGTCGCGAGGCCCCGAAGCCCCCGACGTCGGCCACCCTCTAGCCCTCTTACTTGCATTTGAACAGCGTGCCGAGGAATACCTTGGTCCACTGATGCTGTGAGAAGAAACGGTGCTCGATTTGGTAGGCTGTGCCGAGCGCACGACCTCGCCGAACGTCGTCCAACCCCGAGCGCAAGCGTGCTTTGTCGCCGGCCATTTTCTGGTGAGCATCTGACCTCTGGACCTCCTCGGATGGATGCGAGCCAGGTTCCTGTGCGTGCTGGTATTTTTCGAGGAATTTTTCGATGCCGTTTGACCCGGTTTCGGCATGCTGCGCCGCCTCCCGGCCATGGCCGAGCTCGATCTCCTCTGGCCGCACGCCACGCTCGGCCGCCCTGAGCTACTGGGCCGCGACGCGGACTGGGCCGCCGGCCGAATCGGCCCATGTGCCGTTTATTTCCTTTTTATTTTCCAGGAAATTGAAAAAGATGCTAGAAAATCATGCAAACTTCAATAATTTATATCATTTTCTTTCCGAACTCGAAATCATGCAAAACAAAATTTGTCAGAATCCTTGAGACATGTACTATTTAATGCTGCAGCTAGATTGGCATGATCAGAGGCAAATTAATTGAGTTAATTTCCTTTTTGGAGATTCAAGAATATGGCTTAATTAATTGTTGGATTGCCTTTAAATTTGGAGCTTAGCTTAATTATTGTCCAGAGCACGTGCATAGTAATCAGAGGCCATTAGTTAGTTATTTTAATTAGCTCTCGCAAATTTTAACGATTTATTTTTGTTTAAATGCGATGATGATTAAAAATGCTTCATGAGAATCAATGAATTAAATTAGTTGCTAATTGCAAATCAAATAATTTCACCTCGCTGGACACTAAGTTAATTTATACTTACTAATCACGTGTATTTGATGAAATTCGCACATATTCAATAAAATATATAAATCATGTTTTCATCAAATTCACACATCACTCTTGCATCATATAGTCTGCGATGGTGAACACGGTGACCAACGAGGAGGATCCGGAAGCTACTGTTGTTGTTGACACAACTGTTCGGGGTTAAGCTCAAGGCATGCTCCAGTGCACAATGTTTTAATTAAGTCCTTTATTTTCACCATTGTGCTTGTAGGTCCGTAATGTGCATTAGATTTGCAGGAGTTGTGATAAGAACCCTAGCATGCGATATGACACTCGTTTATCCTTGTCGATAGCCCTACGTTAGATGCTTGCTTAAATAGGACGATGATCCGTCGTGTGGTACGGAGACCACTCTTAGATAGGAAAATCACTTTTGGACACGATGCTAAGTATTTGAGATGAGAAATGAAAATCGGAGGCCGGACGGGCAACTTAGGTGGAAAGTGAAGGACTGAAAGAGTCTTGAAGGTGGTAGCCCCGTCTATACACACAAGGATCGCGTCGTGTTCGGCCCATGTGGATAAGTTTGAACGTCATTGTTTGCATGCTGGTGTTAATGGGCCCGAGTAGACCGATGTATCGATGGTTGCTTGTATGTTAGAGAGATACCCTACTCCCTTGGTTACTAGGCAGGAATTTGGGAGGAGAGGAGGGAGCACTCTACTCACGGATGACGTCCGGGACGGCATCGCGTGGGAGACCCATCTTGGGAGAGCTAGGTCCGACTAACACTATAGTATCGGCTAGGAAAGATTGTCTCATGTGGCTTTTGGAAAGCGCGTATGTGACGTGCAATCGAGGTTGCTCCTGCAGGATGTAAATCGATTCGAATCGCTGCCCCTCACGATATCGAGTACCACTTGTCCCGTCGACCGGAACGTAGTAAGAAGAGAAACATTGATGATGATGATTATGATCAATTTGTTGTATTGCTCAATTACTTGCTTGGAAATATGTAATGCAGTAGCATAGTGCAAATAAAATTTACTCTTTCATGCAACTTAATTAAACCGCTAAAAGTTGAAAGTAAGGATTTACTTGTAAGCCAACTTAGTGCTTAAATTATCCTACCCCCGGCCTTTGCATGTCTAGGAGTCGACCGTAGTTGGCCACTTTGACGAGTCGGTCTTGATGAGCTCTAGTTGTTCGTAGCTTTTCTCTATGTGGTCTTCGAGAGGACCCCATCGCACATGAGATAGTCGTTGGAGATGAAGTCCGGCAGGATCGGTCCTCGGACGGAGACCATTACACCTTGGAGTGGTGCGGTCCGGAGGAGTAGAGACCTTGATGTGCCGACAAGGTGTTTTAGGGCAGAAACACCTGTCTCTGTCGGATGCCCCCTAATGTATTGCCGAGAGAGCGATTGTATCTTATTGCTTCCGCTGTACTAGTTATTCTCCAAACTTATTTGCTTCGGTGCTCAGGAGACTCGGATGTACTACCGTACTTGGATGGATGTATGAGACTTGTACTTATATCCATTGTATCGTGCTGATGTTTGTATGTTGTAATATCGGACATCATAGCGCGTGATGCCATCCATAATGATCCTGTGAGGTGGGTCCGTCACGGTGGGTAAAAGTGTGTTTGGTTAGAAGCTGACCTAGAATGAAATTGGGCCCATTTCGGTGATTCCTTTTCTCTAAAGGCCCCGTTTCATTCTGCACCCGAGGAGATCAGGAACAAAAATCCTACTTCCCACAAATCGAGCGACGACATCGCGAGGCGAGCGCAACACGAGGGTGGCGCAAGGCGAGCACAACGCCAGGGCGGTGTGGCGGTGCTAGCCGGAGGAAAATCGAGGCTGTGCGGGCGAGCCAAAGCATGGGTGGCGTGGCGGAGCAAGTGATCGCGGGGCGCGACACGAGTCAACGGTGTTGCTGCACCATCGTGACGGCACAGCACTACGACACGGCGAAGTCTATCCCTTCCCTCCAACGTCGACGGCCTCCGTCTTCTCCCCGGTAAGCAATCGTCCCTTCCCTTCTTATCTCCCTTCCTGCTAGGGTTTTTGATCCTTGACTTATGCACTAGATCTGTCACTCAATCTTGAGTAGGCCTCACTAATCCACTCGCAGTAGTGTTCTTGGATTGCTACTGGACTACTATGGTTACGTAGTAGTTTGTTAGCTCTGATTGGAGGTCTAACGGTGTGAGTCTCTTTCCTGATTAAGGGTCCCTTTGGTTTGGCTTTTTTAGGTGCTTTTGCTTTTTGAAAAGCTGAAAGCCAACCAAAGGGCGTGCTTAAATAAGTAGCTGTCAAGAAAAGCAGGTGCTTTTCCCAGTACAAATGTGAAAGCACCTTCCTCCTACTTTGCTGAGTGTGAAATCCTCGTGATGAAAATTACCCACCATCGGTGGCGGAACTCTATACAGGGCCACTAGGGCCATGGCCCTAGTCGTTGCCTAGAAAATCTTAATACCCCTTCTTAACTTTTAGGGATATTTACCTTACTTAATAACAATTAAGAGGATGGTTACCCATCTAAATAGACGTTAACATCTTAGTACTTATTGCCTTGCCCCTGCCCACGAGTAAAATCAAATCAACCTCATCCAAAAATAGAATAATAACAAGAGTTAGAGACAATGAAATTAAACCTCGGAGTCATATATGTTAATCAAAATGTTACTCATGTTGTGTCCAATGAAATGGGGGAATAAAAATATAAGATCTTCACCGAAAGATAATAAAGATCTGTTAGTTAGCTAATGTTGTTAATTAGAGTGTTGAAACACTTTGAGTATATTATTTTGTTTTTCTACAATATATTGGCGCCTCATCGATAGAAGTTTTTCTTGCGCCAACGTTAGTGGCCCTAGTCTTGCCGTGACCAAAGTTCCGCCATCGCCCACCATGCCACCGGTTACACACGTACCGAGTCGTTTCTATTCCTCCCCTCTCTTCCGATTCGTTGCCTCTATTTCTTTCCCGGGCGTCCCGCATGCGGTCGCCTCTCCTCTCCCGGGTGTGGTTCCTAGGGTTAGAGTTATGCGAGCGACGCTGGCCCCGCAAGCGGCGCGTGGCAACAGCTTCGCGAGCAGCAGCGTGCGATAGCAGGGGCGCGCGTGGGCGGCGTGTGGCTCCGGCAGCCGGGCGCGCTCGGGCGACGTGCGGCTCCAGCAGCCCAAGGCGCGTGCGGCGTGCGGCTTCAGCAGTAAGGGCGCACGGGGGCTTGCGGATCCGGATCGCGATTGAGCGGGTGGCATGCGGCTCCGGGGCAACCGACGACATCACGGGCGCGCGTGGCAACCAGGGCCGACGCGCACAGGACGAGGCCATCGGGTGAGCCCATCTAACAACCAGTCTGCTCGTCTCACGGTTGTAGGTATCCATCCTCCCGTGCTCTGTTATTATTCCGTTCATGTATGCCGTGTGTAATGAATTGGTAGTTCAATTGATGAAGTGAACCCGCGAATTAAATTGGGTTTTTGCATTGATTCAAAGCATGTCGGATAAAGCAGTTTGGAGTGATGCCAATTTGAGGCATTTCATTGACATATGTAAAGGAGAGATAGATGCTTGGTAATAGGCCAAATGGGCAATTCACTAGTACAGGCTGGAAGAATTTGAGAACCAAATATGAAGAAAAGACTAGCCTCAAGCAAACAAAGAAACAATTAAAGAACAACTTAGACAACATGAAAAGGAATATGTATCGTTTATGGAGTTCAAGAATTGTGCCACTGGACTTGGATGGGATGAGACAAAGCAAACCGTGGACTACTCAAAAGAATGGTGGGATGAACATCTAGCTATAAGAAATAATCTCTTATTAGTAATTATTTATTTCAAATTTTTTCATGGATGGACATACTTGGTAATGTTTGTCTTATTTAATTTCGAAGATGCAACAATTGAAGTGTTTGCGCAAGTTAGGAAAGGAAAATATTAAACCAAGGGGCCCTTTATCTAGTGTGCATGATAGGGTGAAAGAGGATCGTTTCGGCCATATTTTAAAGATGCTAGTGGAGCTATCGATGGTTCACATGTTCCTATTGAAGTTTCGAGGACGAGGTGGTTAACCACACTTGTAGGCATGGAAATATGACTCAAAATGTGCTAGCCATTTGTGATTTTGATATGAGGTTCACCTTTGTGGTTGCTGGTTGGCCGGATTTTGCAAATGACACACCGATCCTGAATCATGAATTAGCATATTTTTCCTCTTTTGCTCTGCCTCCTAAAGGTACTTATGAATCAAATGCAATTCCTCAAGTAATTTTGTTCATTATTTTCTTATGCTGTTTTTTCATTTGCCATTGTTGATTTTGTTTGATAGGAAAATACTATCTCGTCGACTCCAGTTATCCAAACCGACGTGGATATCTTGCACCTTTCAAAGGAAGTACGTACCATATACCTTAATTTCAAGCTCGAGCTGGCCGTCCCCCTCAAGGGAAGTATGAGTTGTTCAATTTCTTACATTCATCCCTTCGCAATGTCATTGAACGCGCTTTTGGAGTCTTGAAGCAGAAGTTGCGTATTTTGAAAAGCATCCCAAGTTTCCCTATTCGTACTCAAAAGCATATCATTGTAGCATGTATGGCTCTGTATAACTTTATTCGTGACAGCAAGTTGCAAGACAAGGAGTTTGATAGATGTGATGCAGATGAGGAGTACCTACCACATGCGGTGAGAAATGCAGCAACACATGTTGACTACGCAGAAGAAGAGAATGAGGACACCATGAACACCATTCGCAGTAGGATAGCTGATGACTTGTTTACTGCACGAGGGAGATAATTGTAGTGCATGGTGTTATTGTTCCTTTTATGTGGACAAAATGTTTTGTTTAATGCTATTATTCTACTTATATGGACCAAATGTTGTATATTTATATGGACATAATTAATTTCACCTCCTAAAATGGTAATTTTTATGTTAACCTGAGAAGAAATTAATGTTTTCTGGTTATATTGCATATACATTGTATATAGGACATACAGGGGCATTATAGTCATTTCAATAGCTTATTCACAGCCGCAGCCAATTCAACCAAAGGGCTTTCCAGCTTTTCCACAGCCCACAGCTCACAACAGCTTTTTCATAGCTCACAGCTCACAACAGCTTTTTGAAAAAGCCACAACCCAACCAAACAGGACCTAAGGCTCCTTAGAGAGGGTTATATTATTACTAATGTCATGAATTAAAATCAGACAAGAAAGTTATACTTATGCAAGTAGTACTACTAATGCTCTGTATAGTGTACATCATAGTAGCCTGAAAATAGTACTGATGTTAGATTGTAATCTGGGACTACTAGTGTAACCTAAAAATAGTGTACCTGATAGTAATAGTGCTTGTAATCTGGGACTAGTAGTGCTCGGCTTTTTCACTGTGTTCTTTTGCTTTTTCTTATTCAATAGTACTTATGTTAGATTGCTCGTGGGAAAAAGGTGCTGAAACAATCTTGACATGGTTAGAGAAATTCACACCACAGTCAAACTAATGAAACCTTCTGCTACAGAGTTTCATGTGAAATTGATTTATTATAATGTCATTGAAACTCCAACTAGTTTCTTTTTCAATTACCATGCCATTGTAATACTCCAACTAGTTTCTTTTTCAGTGAAAATAAATCGTTCTAGTCTTGACTCTTGACCATGTTTCTTGTAATGTACTGTTTTCGAAATATTATCTGCGATATAAGGAATGCAATGAATAATGAACCTGCTTCATTTCCCAGTTAAGCAAGTAACAACAGCATGTGTTTGAGAATATGTGATATTATTTGTAACCCTAGGGCATTTAGGTACTTCACATGTTCTAATGTTATCTGCAACGTAAGGGCCTTTAGTACATGTGAGCATCTATTTTTTTTTTGTTTTATTGACTTGCTGATATTTTTTGATATACAAAAGGAAAAAATATGTGTTTCCTGATATTTGCAGATAATATTTGCATGCATAGCAATATGTTTTGATAAATAAAAGTAAAAAATATGTGTTTCCTGATATTTGCAGAAAATATTTGCATGCATAGCAATATTTTCTGATATACAGAAGAAAAAGTTTACATATTCCTATTATGTACATTTTAGGTGCACGTGGAAATGCTGGTGGTCGAGGTGCTTGTGTAAGATGGTCCAGATTTCAATTAAGTTAAAGCTATAATCACTATAACAATAACTCACTATAGCCACGCAGCTCAAAACTCTATAGCCACGGCAAGCAAAATCGATCGTGGCTATAGTTGGGTGCGGGCTACTCGTCCCATTGGACCGTGGCTATAGAGGCCACTGTAGCCACGGTTGGCTTTGTGAACCGTGGCTATAGTGGCCTCCACCAATAGCCACGGTCCACGTCACCAACCGTGGCTATAGTTTCTTCTATAGCCACGGTTGAAGAAGTGGATCGTGGGTATTGTTTTGCACAGTATAAAAGGTCGCGTTCGGAGCGAACAAGAGCTCAGTCCAAGTGTGGCGGCTCGAAAATTGAGGAAAAAAATGAAAACCGAGGGGGAAGGTTTTGATCTCGTTTTTTTTTTGTAGAAATTTGTTCTCCATGGTAAGAAAAATCATCCCATGTATTATTTGTTGCTATAATGTTGTAATCATGGAGAATTTTGAATTACCATTTGACCTAGGTTTTGATTTCGATTTGTCAAATTTCTCCATGTTTGTAGGTTTGTTGTTGGTTTGAGTTGTGAATAATAAGCTCATATATCATGTGCTTGTGTTGCATACAAAAAAATCATATCTTACAAACCTTTTTCATGTCAATCAATTTAAGATCTACTTTATGCTCTCTTTTGAGAGACCCCTAGAGCACAGTATAATTATTAAAAAAATTCGAGTCAATCAATAATAATTTGTATAGTGGGTTTTTATATACGATAGCACATTTTCTTATGCAATATATTAGTTCCCTCATATTTTCTATAAATATATAATATTCATAATGGTAAATAGATTATTTAGTAATTATTTAATAATTATTAATTCTAGCACATTATGTTATGCAATATATTAGTTTCCTTATATTTTCTATAAATACTTAATATTCATACTGGTAATTATTTGATTTAGTAATTAATTTATTATAATTTGTAATCGTGTAATGCTTGTTTAGAAGGACAAAACATGGATGTACGAAGACTCAAGATTAAGTGCATATTTCCGAGGTCAAGTCAATGTATTTCTCAAGAGAGCTGCCAAGCATGCTAAGCGTCTAGGAAGACAAGAAATATATTGTCCATGCGTGGACTGCAAGAATAAAAAATTGTGGATAGATATACTTGTAATCAAATCTCACTTAGTGAGGAGGGGTTTCCTGGAGAATTATACGAGGTGGACAAAGCATGGAGAAGACGAGCCGGTCGAAGTTGAGTTGCGACCGATTGAAGTTGAAGAAGAACAGTTTGTCCAAGTTGATGAGACTTTTCATTTTCATGTCGAAGAAGAACAATGTACTGATTTTGATGTTGAAGAATTGTTATGTCATGTTGAGCCGCAAGTTTTACTCAATGCGGGGACAACAAGAGGGCTTGATAACTTTGCAACGATAGAGAAGGCATCAAAGGATTTATTGTTTGAGGAATCTAAGGGATGTTCTAAAGAGAATATTGTGTTACGTACAGTTCTGGAACTCATGAAACCGAAGGCCATCCATGGGTGGTCGGATGCCGTTTCACCGAATTGTTGGATCTTCTTTCGGATACACTCGCCAAAGCCAAACTTGTTACCAAAAAACACGTACTATGCTAAGAGACCGATATCTCCAATGTCGTTGGGTGTGCAAAAAATCGACGCATGTCCAAATCATTGTATATTATACCGGGGAGAAGCTCAAGGACCTCGTGAGATGCCCAAGGTGCAAACGAAGTCGTTACAAGACGAATGAGGAGTATGATGTAGACACAACTAATAAGAGGGGGAAGAATGATAGGAAGAGGAAGAAAAACGATGATCGTCAATGGTAGCGACGATGATAGTAAGGTTCCAGCCTTGGTCATGTGGTACCTACCGGTGGTCGATCGCATAAGACGGATATTTGCCAACCCAAGAGATGCTGAACCGATGACATGGCATACACGTAAGAGGGACCCTAATAAGCTGAGTCATCCATCGGATGGAACCCGGTGGAAAAACTTCGATCGTAACCACCGTGATGACTTCTCGCACGAGCCAAGAAATATACGGTTTGCATTGAGTAACGATGGAATGAACCCTTTTGGTATGACGAGGAACGTTCGCATCGTTTGGCCTGTGCTGCTAACAATGTTCAACCTCCCGCCATGGTTGTGCCACAAGAGAAAGTACATATTATTGTCCATTCTTATATCCGGACCGAAAGAACCTTAGAACGACATAGCTGTCTTCCTGGAACCATTGTTTGAAGACATGCAGAAACTATGGGTGGAAGGTGTGCGTATGTGGGATGAGCACCGAAGAGACTACTTCACGTTGAAAGCGATCATTTTCGTAACCGTAACCGATTCTCCGGCGTTAAGGGCGCTTTCGGGCAGGTGAAAGGAAAGGAGGCATGCTTTGTTTGTGTTGATGATACATCACACGTGTATCTTCCATCATCCAAGAAGACAGTGTACACTCGAAATCGTCGATTCTTACATCGGAGCCACCCGTATCGACGGATGGCCAAACAATTTGATGTTACGATTGAGACCGGCGAAGAACCTCGACGTTGGACCTCTAGGGATGTCTTTGATAAGACAAAAAACATTAAAGCTACATTTGGAAAGGCCGTGAAGGGAGTTGCAAAGTCAAAAGCTGCAACGCCGTATAAGAAGCTTTCTATATTCTACGGATATCTCGAGTATTGGGAAGAATTGGAAGTGACTCATGCATTTGATCTGGATGCACATTGGAAAAGGTGTATTTGATAGCACTACCGACCTTATACTTGACCTACCCGGTAAGACAAAGGATGGATCGAACGCACGTAGAGACCTTGCTGAGATGAATATTATGCCAGAGCTCCATCCGCAAGAAAGAGCGAACGGAAAGTACTACCTCCCGCCAACCTGCTACACCCTAACGCGTGAGGAGAAAATAGCGTTCTTGAAGTGTCTACACGGGATTAAAGCACCGACTGGTTTCTCATCGAATGTCCAAAATCTCGTGGACATGAAAGACTTAAAGATAAGTGGTTACAACACTCACGACTATCACACACTACTTTCGGTGTTTCGGCTATCGCCATCGTAGCTGTGAAATCTGAATGGTTGAAGTTGACTATAACTCGTTTGTGCTACTTCGGAACGCAGTCTCAAAGGAGGTGATCAATAAACACGAGTTGGATAACCTACGAACCCACATAAAGGAAACAATGTGCATGCTCGAGATGTGCTTCCCGCCATCCTATTTTGATACTATGGAACACTTCATGCTTCATATTGTTGACTTGATATCTGCTTTGGGCCCCGTCTACATGCATCATATGTTCCCCTACGAGAGGTTCATGTATGTTATGAAACGCTATGTACGTACTCGTTGTCATCCAGAGGGTTCAATGATTGAGGGCTACACCACCGAGGAGATTATTGAGTGTTGTGCAGATTATATTAAAGACGACCGATCTATTGGTGTACCCGTGTCTCGTCATGAGGGAAGGTTAAGTGGAAAAGGTATACGAGGACAAAAATCATTCACCGACCGCGAATATAAACGAGTTGACAAAGCCCATTTTACTATACTGCAACAATCACGTATCGTTGCCCCGTATTTCGCAAAACACATTGAGGAGCTTGAACTAAACAATGTTCGGGGCAAAAGCGGTGCATGGTTAGTACAGGAGCACAAGAAAACTTCCACATGATGGTTTGAGAGTCAAGACCTTCCACGTGGGGACTCGATGGATGAGAAAATGTTGAGAATTTTAGCTGCCCGACCTTCAAAGACTGTGGTGACTTATCAGGCGTACGACATTAATGGTTTTACTTTTCACACTTCAAAGAAGGACACGAAAAGTAAGTGTCAAAACAACGGAGTTCGAGTTGAAGCCATTGATGATGATAACAATTACACCTCATATTATGGGTATATAGAGGAAATTTGGGAGCTGAACTATGGACCAGATTTGCAAGTTCCTCTCTTCAAATGCAAATGGGTCAAACAACCAAGTGGGGTGGAGGTCGATGAATACGGGTTAACCCTCGTCGATCCGAAGAATGTAGGTTATAAAGATGACCCGTGGATAGTTGCTAAGGTAGCAGAACAAGTGTTCTATATACTCGATCCAAAGGATGAGAAGAAGTACATTGTTATTCTCGGTAAACAAAGAATACTTGGAGTGGATGGGGTCGACGATCAAGATGCATACAATTAGTATGATGAAGTTCCATTATTCGTGGATCCGAAAAAATTTAAAGTCATTGAAGCAAAACTATCGTATCAAGGAATGCCATACCTACGCACAGATTGCGAAGGAAAAATCGTTCAAGGATAATGTACCTTTATTATTCCATTGCGATGTACCTATGATGTACTCGAGATATGTTTCAGCAACTTTAATTAATTTAATAATATTTTAATGAATTTTCAGCAAAATAAATGAATTTAATAACCTATTCATTTTTTCTGCCACTTATATCAATTTAACAAGTTTTAAATAATTTTTCATCAACTTTAATTAATTTAATAATATTCTATTGATTTTCAAGCAACGTTAATGGGATTTAATAACTTGTTAATTATTTTTCTGCCACTTAAATAAATTAACATCTTTTAAATAATTTTTCAGGAACTTTAAATAGTTTAACCACATTTAACAATTATCTAAAAGTTGCTAATAGTTATTTAATAATTCCACCTGTTAATAATTTTTTAGCCCCATAAATCAAATTATCAATAATTAAATAATTTCATAATTGCAGGTATAGCCACGGTTGACTTCTGCAACCGTGGCTATTGTTAACCCTAACAATAGCCACGGTTGAAGAAGTCAACCGTGGCTATAGCAGACGAGTGCGTGGCGAGCGGGGTTTAGTACCACCTCGGCCGTCGAAAGTCACCCGTGCCGGCTTATAAGCTCCACTCCGCAGATCGCTTTGAACTTACTAACAAATTATGGGCCTGCTTCGGCTCGTGGGCCGTCTGTTTGTGCTTGGGCCGCTTTGATCTTGTCCTAATTAGGAGGGTCAAGGTGCTCGGGCCCATGGGCCAAAATTTTAACTTTTCGTATGTTTATTATAACTATTTAGATTTAAATTCTAAAACTTATTTATATATTTAGTTTTAATTTTTAAAATTTATATATATATATTTAGTTAAAATATTGAATAAATAATGTTTAGGTTCAATTTTATTTGAAATCCTAAAAACTAACAAGGTATAACTTAAAAATTTTTAAAAATAAAAACCAACATATAACCATTTTTAAGTGTCGATTAGTAATTTAATTATTTTTGAACAATTTAAATCAATTAAACAATATTTTTTAAATTGACAATAGTGATTTGGACCTCACTCTTAATATGAGGCCCATTAGTAGTTCATCCACTAGTTCATTTAGGTTGTGTTTTTTTGAATTCCTATTTCAATTTTGAAACTTGTATATAGAATTCAAATATTGTCCAAATTTACTGATTCTTGTTTCTAAATTTTTGTAAAAATTTTAATTTATCCATTTCCACTTTGTTTTGTAAGAATCTTTAAACTATTTTATTGAATTTTCTTCAAATTTACTTAGGGTACGTTTTGACATTTATTTAATTATTTTTATTTCATAAACCGTATCGATTTTGACCTCAACATTTGGTAGGTATGCATGCCATTAATAAACACACACGTGGAATTTCTGGTTCAATTTTTTAAAATATATAAATGTGTTTGGCACCAAACAACATGAGTTTCGAGTATAAAACTCCACTCACTCGAGACACATAGTCCTATTTAAACTACATTTTTTGTAAAAATCTTTAAATAAAATTATAAAAAATATAAGTGAGTGCGAATGCTCGGAAAACAGTGCCATGCCAAAAGGTAGGTCAAATGGGCTTATAGTTTGCAAATGATAAATGTGCAAAACAATAGAAAAAACATGTTGTCATTTGATTTTTTTTATCCGGAAATTTTTATTATTTTTGAATTGAAAATTGCCACACATACCTGTCATACAAATTAAATTCTACTATTATTTTGTTTGAAATTTTTGAAATATTTGGGTCATTTAAAAGTCAAGAAAAACAATTTTGTGGATGAAATATTGTATTAAAAAGTTATGGCGTAGAAAAAACAAAAAAATACATATGGTTTTGTAAACAACTAAAAAAATGACATGCCAAATATAAAAGCAAAGGCATTATAGTTTTTGGAATAAAAATTGAAGAAGTAAAAGAAAAAAATTGTACAAGAAAAAAATTGTCTCACCGACAAGTGGACCCGGAAAGAAACAATAGCCACGGTTCGTTTCAAAATGAACCGTGGCTATTGTTTGTGCCACTAACATGGTGGGGCTCGCTTGTCATTGAACAAACAATAGCCACGGTTCGTGATCGGATGAGCCGTGGCTATTGTGACATGTGTCACCGACAGGTGGTCCCGCGTCTCCATCTCCTACCGTGACTACTCGCTTCCTTAAAAGGGAGGGTCGGGCGTCTCCATCTCCAACCCTATCCCGGCGCTTGGCAAATCCGCGCCGTCGAGGCCGCCCGATTTTCCCACCGCGCCTCCTCATCCTCCTCACCGCGCCGCCCTGCTCATCTTCCTCGTCGCACCGCCTCCTCCACCTCCTCACCGCGCCACCCTCCTCATCCTTCTCGCCTCGCGCGTGCCATCTCCCGGGACCCGCGCCGGCCGCCCGAGCTCCTCCCCGCCCGTCGGAGCTCCGCACCGCATGCCGAAGGTCCTCCCCTTCACGCCGGCCCTAACGCTAGCCCTCCTCCCCCGGCCCGCGAGCTCCTCCACCTCCACCGCGGCCCCGTGAGGTCCTCCTCACCGTGTTGCCCTCCTCCTCATTGCCTCGTGCACGCCTCGACGACGGATCCCTCCTCGGTGACTCATCGCCGACCCTCAATGCCGCCCTCCTCGCCACGCCGCCTTCCTCCACCTCCTCTCGCGGCCCCTGCCGTGTGCCCTCCTACTCCTCGCCTCGCGTGTGCCTCGATGGTGGATCCCTCCTCGATGACTCGTCGCAGGCCCTCTACACTGCGTTGTGAGGTCCTCCTCGCCGCGTTGCCCTCCGCCTCCTCGCCCTCCTCCTGGTACGCCCGCTCCCCTTCTCCCTCTCCCCTCTCTACTTCCCCCTCCCCGACAGCGAGCCCTCTTTGGCCCTCCCTGGTAAGCCTGCCCACCCCTTGCCCCTCCCTGATGGCAGCACTCCGTGGCTGCTGCTAGGTTGTCGATTTACTAAGCTTGAATTGATCTGAAATGGTATGTGAATGCTGTTAGGGTTGATCAAAAATGTTGATCAAACATGTTCTGTGATGTATTATGCTGCTGCTGCTGCTGCTATGTTCTGTGATGTATATGCTACTGCTGCTATGTGATGTATATGCTATACTTGTTTGAGGCTTCTCCACAATCCTCTTTTTGGTTAGTGAAAGCTCGTACTGTTATCTGGATGTTAGGGTGTTCATTTGGTACTGTTATCTGATTGCAGTATAACTTGATCGATGATTGATCATTTAGCTCGTCGAATTGAGGCACATACCTAGTTGCAGTCTAAATTAGTCATGCTGGTTTATATTGTCGATGATCTTGCTGGTTTATGTTGCTGGTCTAAATTAGCCATGCTGCTTTACATTTGGTTCTGTTCTGTCATGTTCTATAAAAAAAAGAAAATCCTCTTCTTCATTCTGTTGTGTCATGTCCAGGCATGGGGGAAACCCATGTGCTCCATAATTTGCAGCAGGAAGGGCCAAGCTACGAAATCAAAAGCTTTGGCAATGTTAATTTTCAGAAGTAGCTTAGACTTCTTACAGGCATGTATCTGCTTTACCGTGTTTTGGACGAAATGGAAATTCTCGTGTATGGAGCGACCCTTGACGAATGCGCTCTGGCTGGTGCGCACCAAATCATTGCTTTGGGGCGAGTCAGTTGGCAAGGACCTTGGAGAATAGCTTCCCCAAACAATGTATCAAGGTGATCGGCTGATAATCTTGTACTGCTGACGCGCCGATTTAGGAGATCAGGACTAAGAGGGCGGTGTTGATCGAGTGAAAACTCCTTTAGTCCATGTGCCAGAAAGCATCAAAGGCCATCATGATATCTGGCCTAATTATGCTCCAGGCGGTTTGCAGAAAGCGAGCTGTGAACCCGTCCGGTCTCGGCGCTTTGTCTGGGTGGAGGTCTCTGATGACGTCGCAGATTTCTTCCTCTGTAAAACGAGAGTCCATACCATGCATGTTAGCAAATGGCACCCCAATTCTATCCAGATTTATGGACGCCTGCATTCCGGTGTTTGGCCAAGTAAGGCGTCGTAAAAATCGAAGGCAAGAGATGCCTTCTCTTCTTCTTGCATGGCTAGTGACCTATCCTCGCACCGAAATGAGCGGATGAATTTTTTCCGTGCCCGAATGCTTGAGTGGAGATGGAAGAATATAGTTGGCGCGTCCCCTTGCAAAAGCCATAGCAGACGTGATTCTCGCCTTGCCATGGATCTCTGTAGCGAACTGAGACCCAAGGTTTTCAGTTTTAACCTTTGCCTTAAGGACACTTCATGATCGGCAAATTGACGGTGGTCGTCAGCAACCTCAAGTTTGTGAACAACCTCTTTCGCCATCTCCAGTTGCAATCGAATGTTTCCTACAAATTTGGAGCTCCAACTTTGAAGCATCCTAGCCGTGTTGCGTAGGAGCCAGTCTAGGTGATGGAAGGGATGGGTCCACATGTTTAAGTTAAGTAACGGAAGGTCTTGAGTAGACACCTCCACTCCCTGATTCTGTTGAAGTGATTTTGTGGTTGAAAATGATTTTTTTATTCTCCCGGATAAACTCTTAGAATCAGGACATAGAATTACTTCTCAGCAGAAGAAGCTACTTGTTTGAACCAACTCCCAGCTCCTTAGTTCACTTTAGAGGAACACGCGTTTATCGATAGGAAATCACTGCTCATAAAAATTAACATTTGGCAGAACTCCTTTGATTCTGCCTGATTCTCAACACCTAAATGAATGCTAGAATGACATTTAATAGGACCTCCTTTATATTACATAGTACCACCCGCACGTACCGGTGGTAGTACCCGTGAGTACTGGTGGTAATTATAATCCAAGGGCTCAGATTAATTTGCATCATATAACTAGAACCACTAGTACTATTAGGTGGTACTAATTGTACTAGGGTATATTCAGAAGAATAAAATAGTGTGCATCATAGTAGCTTTATATTACTTAAAAGAGATTGAATCATTACTTTTGAGGGAAATTTAATACGATTGTTGTGAATTTGAAATTTTGTGATTTCAAACTTGAATTTTATCAAATTTGAAATATGAATTCAAATATCACAATTCAAACTTTGAATTTCACTTTCATGATTTGAAATTTCTCAAATTTAAAATTTGAATGTCACGAATTTCAAATTTTCACAAATTTTAGACATATTTTTTTTCTTGAATTACAAAGTTAAATTCGAATTTCCTGAATTTTGAATTCAAATTTCACAATTTCAACTTTTAATTTGAATTGTGTGATTTTGAAATTTATAAAATTTAAAATTTGAATTTGGACTTCAAATATGAATTTCATAAATCGAAATTTTGCAAATTTGAAACTTATGTTTTTTTCTTGAATTTCAAATGTGAATTCGAATTTCATGAATTTGGAATTTCTGATTTTGGATTCAATTTTCATGAATTTCAAAATTTAATACCACAAATCGCGAATGACAAGGAAATATTATTTTAACAAAATCCTGTACAATTATTAAAATACGCTAAACAATACCACCAGTAGGTGGTGGTATGTACTGTAAAAAGATTGTTATAATTTAGAACAGAGAAGTAGTCCATTTTATGGGGGTGTCGTGACAAAAAACATTTTTCACAAAATATTTTGCATACTATGGCAGTTCTACTAGATAGTAAATACGTAAGGAATCATGCTGCGGGGCAAAAAATTTAAAGAAACTAAAATTGCTCTATAGATCCGGACAAAAATTACTTGCACAATTTCATCTGCTTCAACAAGGAAAATAAGACACATCTATCAAGATACACCATGTTTATATACAATAATCTGCTTTTAGCCTCGGCTGACGGCTGGACAAGTGTTTTTATTCAAAGCATCGTGCAGTGAGCTATGACGTAAAAGTTATGAAACGGGAAGATTGACCTACATAACAACACGTTCATAGCAGTTGAATTCCGAAAATCTTTGGGCTGATCCTGAGAAGAAACTATATCAACCTGACCTTGGTGACAAAATTTCCGCAAATCCAGGGGTGTTCTGCAATCAGGTGGGAGAGTTGGAGTCACTATAATATGCTGCTTCTTGAGGGGAGGCAGAAGCAACTGTGATGTGATACTGCTAACATAAGCGAAGCCACTACCACAAAATGGTATCTTCCATGCATAAGAATCTACAACCTTCCGCCAGAACTTTGGACATGGATTAGCTCTTAGCAACCCTCCAACAATCTTGGCACCATAGAAAGATCCGTTAAGCCTCGTCGCAATTACTCTTCCGAATGCCATAAGGCTTTTGTTCTGCTCGAGATCAGTACTCTCAAAAACCTGCGCCATGAAGAAGAACCAGTATTCTTCCGGTGGTAAATTACGTAGTATTAATGGCCTGACTGTGCCGATGCTGGCAATGTGCTTGTTATTACTTGTAACAATGATCTTGCTCCCATGCTTAGTTGACGTCAAGCTTCGCAATAGCACCTTCAACTGCTGCATATTCTGCAAATCAATACTCTGAAATATGATAAGGAACCTGCTTCCATTCAGCTTCTCCTTGAGCACTTCTATAGTCTGATCACTGTTCCATACCATAGTTTCACCCATCGAACATGCAAAATGGGACTCAAAAAACATGATTGGTGAGAAGTAATTTTGTACTCTTGTATCAACACAGACTCTCTGCACAAGAGTGGTCTTCCCGACTCCGGTGTGGCCAATCACAGGAAGGATACCCAATTTCTGTCCTGATGAGCATTTCTCCTGTAGCAAGAAGTTGATGATTCGCTCTCGCTCAACATGCCGGCCAAACATTTCACAGTCGACAAAAAGGTTTGTCATAACTGACCGGTGCACCTGTGGGGGATAGTTTTCCAAAAGCATGATAAACTCCATGAGATTCTCGGAGGTGACCTGCAATTTTTCGAGCACCTGATCGAGATCACGAACATCTTTGTTTTGGAAAAACATAGTTGTGGTCGTGTCTGCTGCTACCCGCAAGCGTTTGGCTGGGTTGAGTGCATAGAACGAGAAGGATTCACGTTTATCTTGAACGTCATCACCACTATGGTATGCACCTTTTACAGTATTGTACCTGAACATCTCCAGCATGTAGCGGCCTTGGTACGCAACGTAGATAAGCTCGGAGAGCCAGTTAAGCAGGCTCTCACTTTTGATTTGCCGCACCTCAGCCTCTTCCACTGCACTCTGAATCTTGATCACCAGATGATGTACGATCCAAAGTTTGGCTTCGATTCTCTTTTCATTTTTGAACTGGCCCAAGAGTTGAGAAATAGCTCGGCTGACCATATCGGTGATAACCGAGGAGATGACAACATTGGCCATCAATGAACTTGTGCTGCTTCTTTTTCTAGACTCGGGAGCAATTCAAAGGTGGAGAACTGGGCATGCTATATATTAGTAAGGCGACCAATGTCCCGTACAACGAACTTCCCAGGTGATATTGAGTTAGCAAGGCACCTTCTTATATACCGAAGTACAGATCGCGAAAACTTTTAGTGTTCTTAGTGGCGACAATAAAAATACTTTAACATTTCTTAATACTAATTGCAGTTATGACGATCACACCTGCTCCCTGCGACTAACTACTATTCAACGGATGCTGCATTGAAGATCTAAAATATTGGACAGCTGGCTGTATTCAGTTCAAATAAGTCTACTTGAACTTTAGGTAGAGGTTATTTGACTTGTCATCTACATGTGTTTATTTCTTAATACTAATTGCAGTTATGCCGATCACACCTGCTCCCTGCGAGTAACTACTGTTCAACGGATGCTGCATTGAAGATCTAAAATATTGGACAGCTGGCTGTATTCAGTTCAGATAAGTCTACTTGAACTTTAGGTAGAGGTTATTTGACTTGTCATCTACATGTGTTTCTTGGTGTCAAGATTTAGAGAATGATTAATAAACGTGGATACTGAACCTGGTAAATGGTATGGTGACAAGTAATATTTGGGATAGAGAGAATATCGTGTGAATTTTGTGGTCAATGCCGTGATACGTAATTCTATTGTGAATTGGTCGACCAGAGGGCAGATTGGCTCCATCTGTATGCTTCGTGACCAGAGGGCTACGAGTCAGAGCATCACCAAACAATAAAATGCGAGTCCTGGGTATTCAGCTTCCATGGTTATATGTAACTAACTGAGATCTTTTCTTAACGTGAGGTTTAAAAAGATGTCGTCAATATATAAACCAGAATTTAACTGTAATATATACACTCTGATATTACACCAGCTACAGTCCACCGAAGCCTGGAACATGAAATCAAAGCCATATAAACAACGCCAGACCGGTGCACAATTATTTTCTTCGCGCAAAGCGTTGTCACAAATGCCAGGATAAAAATGGCGAGACCCAAAACTAAATAAAGAATACACACTCCTCAGTACATGGCGTAATTATGGACAGGTGTTGAATCCAGTACGAACAAATCGCCGCAAGGGTATCAAACAATTGCACACAGATCGGTGGGACCTGACGAAAATATGCCCTTTGTTGTCGGTTTTATTAGCACTCTACATATATACTACGGGTGTGTTCGTTTTCTGGGTCTAAACTTTAGAGCTATCATATAAAAAAGAATCATACTATTTGGGAGTACTAAATAAAGTTTAATTATGAAATAAATTACAGGCTCCTAGACTAGTTTACGAGATGAATCTAATGAGGTTGATTAAGTCGTGATTAGAAGACGGTTACTGTAGCATCACTTTAGCAAAATATAGATTAATTAAGTTCATTAGATTCATCTCGAAAATTAGCATCAATCTGTCGATAGGGTTTTATCATTAAATTGATCGAAATATTTATAAATAGTAAGATTCTCTTTGATGTGACAGTGCTAAATTTTAGAGTGTAGGAAACGAATACACCCTACCTCTGTCCAGAAATGTAAGCATTTGTTAACTTTCGAATGTCATGTTTGACCATTCGTCTTATTAAAAAATTTGTTAAAAAATTTAATTTACTTTGTTACAATTTACTTTATTCCTAGATACGGAGGGAGTAGAATGCAAGAGGTGGCTATGGAACGTGCAATATGATGTCAGTAGCATCACTGTTTGGAACCAACAGTCTTGGTTCGTCAACCAGTAATATTCCCAAGCATTTTGCACGATCAAATGATGACAGCTAGAAAGACTGACTATTTCCGTCAACATCATCATCACTGTGGTCTGTGGTATGAAGCTTACGCAATATTTCCTGCAGATAGATGTCATGCATGTAGTGGCCTTGGTATGAAACATTGACACGCTCGGAGAGAACAAGTTCAACAGACCCATGTTTTAGGACTTGCTATTTTTCAGTTGACTAAAAGTTGAAGCAACTTTCAGTCACCTGGGTTTTGGGTTTCACATTTCCTATTTTTTCAGACCCGTTAAGAGAAAATAGTATAAACAAATGACAAAATACAATTTGTTTCCATAGGAATACAAAAGATAAATTTTTAGAATGCATCTTTTCACTAAGACACATAACCCTAAAAAATTTTCAAACTTCAAATCGAATCAAATCATTTGTTCAGACCCCTTAGCCCCGAACCGTGACCCACTCCATGCTAGCTCCGTGCCCCATGCGTCGCATGCCCGCTCCGCTCCAATGTGAACCCGGTCCCGCGTACCTTCAGCCATCCACTGAGTTCTTCTCCCCCGTTCAGTCGGCCAAACGGTACGAAATCCAATTTTTTATTTGAACGGAGAAGTAAATAGGGAAATTGCTTGGCTAACTGTTTCGGTGATAAATGAAGAGAAAATTGCATTGGCCATCTGCAAGATTGCTGTCACTATACCACAGCACGGCATCAACAACTTACCGTGGGTCACTAAAGGCGCCTATAGCGACTCACCGTTAAAGGCCTTCAGCGACCTATGTTTTCGTTCGCTAAAGCTGACGTCGCTAAAATTTTAGCGACCAACATCTTTTTAGCTACCGATCGTGAGTCACTAAAAGTAATTAGTCATTGAAAATCACAATTGTGGAAAGATTAGCGACCTAACATCAGCCATTAATACATTTTCAAAGTAATTAGTCATTGAAAATCACAACTATTGAAAGAAGCAATCACCATGAACAATATTGTGCAAGCCCTCATCATGTCGTAACAACTTCATTAAAATCACATTGATCAAGAAACAATGTGGTCTATCGAAGGCAACATAATCATATAATAGCTGCCACACCTCACAAAGTAACATCATGGCTAAGTGCTGTCACACCTCACAAAATAACATCATCTTACGCTAAGTGCTGCCACACCTCACAAAATAACATCATGCTACACTAAGTGCTCGTGTTAGTTCAGAGCAATCTAACTAGTTTGTATTACAAAAGTGCAAAGATGCTGTAACCCATGAACTTTGTCTTGCACAACACTTGCAAAACTACAGAGTACAAAATCAGTCACAAGTCTTTGATGATACAAAATGTTAGCTTCAACCAATCAGCTTCCTTATGAATGCCCAATCTAAATATATTAAAACGTGTGCGTTCTCTCGTAAAGGAACCACACCACGTTAGCACCTACCTTTCTAGCCGTCGGATCTTGCCTCAATAGAGTACGAACCGTCTGATTGCTCTATCTGACTTTTATGTTTACGTCCTTTCAGTAACGTCGAATTGCGTTGTATTGAAGTCAGGTCCTCCTGCCTCTCTTCTCTCTCGATCCTTCAGTCTTGCCTGCAAAGCTCCGTCTCCATGTCCACAGTCCGCTGCCGATGTGTTCTCTGCTCGGCGTGCCCGTCGCTTTCCTCGAGCTCGTGCGTCATCGCGAGCACCACTTCCAACACAGCTGCCTGCATCTCCCCCGGGTGCCGCCTCCACTGGCGATGCAGCCCGCATCCAAAGAAAAGAAGACGAGTGAAGGAGGAGATCCTGCCCGTCAATGTCACAACCATCTCACCACTGCTTCCTCCGGCCTGTTCCGTGAAGCATGGACGACGAAGAGCAAGACCATGGTCTGCGGCAGCTTGGAGCAGTGGCTCACCTCCGCCGCTACCTCTACAGACCTATAGCTCTCTCCTGCTACAACTGTGCCGCATCTGCAACACTGCCTCGCGCCGCAACACGACTACAGACCGGCCCAACTCCCTCCATGGTGCGCCTGCTACCTAGCTCTCCTCCATGGCCCAATCCGCCCAGCTCTGCATTGTCAATGTAGTTTTTGGTTTGTGGGTGCGACATGAGAAGTCAACATCGTGGAAGTATAGATGGCATAAAAGTTTGTACAGTCAGAAAAGAGATGTTTTCCGGTGTTTGGAAAGAATGTGGACCGTCGGTTGGCCTCGATCCAATGGTCCATGATAGAAGGTACCAACCAAAAGGTACTTCAATATTGATGGAAGTACTTAGGTATTAAGGATAGAAAAGTAATTTTATATGGTGACCAAAATAGATCGCGAGCAATGAAAGGAAAGATGTAATTTACATTGTTTGGTCTAATTTACTTAGGATTATTGAACCAGTCCAAGATGAGGTGAGTCGGTTCCGTCGAGTAGACAGGAAACATGTAATTTACATTGTTTGGTCTGATTTACATGGGCCCATCAAGCAGCTAGGAACGTATGCTACATAGGATATGGACCATGCCGCGATAACAAATATGAAGACTCAGGTCATGGAAGTGCATTGTTTCAGATCAGATTTACATTGCCTGATTTAGATTTACTCATTATATTGTGATTGATAAGGGTTCTTGTGCCTCGAATTATTTAAACAACATATCGTCAACGATAATATTTGAGCACATACTGTCTAGTGAATCTTCTTCTATTGCTTGTGCCACCATTGTTGACGTGATAAGCTCTTCAGTTCATAAAGTGAATAAAAGAATCATCGAAGAAGATGATGGTCTGCCAAATGTGAAGTTCGATCGTGAAAACACATATTTCTTGCCTTACTGAGTTTATTCTTTCCTTACTAAGATTGGGATTGCTTGTTGAGCTTGTACGTGATATCACTTTTTTCTATACTTTGCTAAGGTTTCCTTACCCATGCTATTGGTAATTATTATTTTTATTCCATACCTTGCCCCTCACTCAATCAACGGTCCAGATCAAAATATCATCTCATACCTCTAGGTACCTCGCAAACACTGGAAAACATCTCGTCGAGAAAAATTGCCTCCATCCTTCCTCCTGCTCCTCTATTCTCTAGTAGGTAATATTTTTTTCCTTTTGATCTTGCAATTCATTGGATCTTGAAGCCAAATATAATTTATGATTGAAATTGGGACTTCCATTGTGTTATAAAAATTGCCACTGCATCTGTTGTCCATATCTGTTCGGGACAATAGCTCCCATGCGACGCCTTTCACCTGGGATACGACATCGTTGGATGGAATGGCTCACATGCGACGCCTTTGTGGTCCAAAATAGCCAGTACCGACCCTGGCCTTGACACTGTAATGATTTGTTTGTTAGCAGCTGTGGGACCCATCCTTGACGGTCTCGCGCGTGAATCTGTCCGATGGACCGACCGTTTTCGCGCCATTTTGTTTTGTCGAAAATCCATATCCGGCGGCGCAACCTGAGCAGCAGCGCACATGCTTGTCCGGCGGCGGCGCACATCCCCGACCGGTGGCGGCTCCGTCCAGCGGCGCGAGTCATTCTGCCGAACCTCCTGTGGCGCGCCGTTTGAGCGGTGTCCCAATCTGTCTCCGGCAGCGGGCGCCCCTCTCCGGCCTCGTCGATCCGGTCTAAAAAAGATGGCCCCGAAACAGATGGAGCAGGGAGAGTCAAATTCGAGGTAATCTTCTGCACCTCGTGTTGTTTTTGCTTTCGATTAGAGCTAGGTCGCCCCAATTTGTGACATTTCTACACCATTGTTGAAATAGGGGCCGTAGCTTCGAATTGTCCATAAAATTCCCCTTTCTATCTATCGCGGAGCTAACTCATGATAGCCTGAGGAACATAGAGCAGGGAAAATTGGTTAGTTGGGAGGTTGATTGTTCACGAGATCGACCCGCAGGACCTTGTGAACCAACAAGCGGACGCGGTGAGGAATTTGGTGGAGAAATTAGGCGAGAGTACTCCTTGGGGTCCGGAGCAAGAAGTGACATTGATATACTTCAATGAGTGGAAGGGCGAGTATGTGAGAATGGAGGATGGCGAAGCGCTTGTCGATGAAATCGATCGGCAAGATGGCTGGAGAAGCAAACGTGTTACATTTCTCGCCGAGCTGGTGTATCTGAAATCAGATTCTTTTGTTGGTTATGTGCCATCAAAGTTGGCTATGCAGATTGCAGATGATGATTGGGCTGCAAGTAGATAGATAGAACCCATTTTAACCGAAGTGGCAATGTTAGTTGATGATGTACAAGAGGGATGTGATGGTGCTCCAAATTTGGCGGTTATGGACTTGAATTTAGTAGAACTAGAAGAGCCTACTGATCTTGTCATTGCGCCAATGGTTGACACGGAGATGGCCAAAATTTTAGGAATTCCGAGTGGACGATAGAGACAATGAGGAGAATGAGCGGGAGAGGGATGGGGCTAATGCGTCTGTTGGTTCGAAGACGTGGATCCGGAGTTGATGAACGAAGCTGCTGATGAGGTAGATGATTACAATGATGATGAGTTCATCAATATATATGACAGTGAGAACCCTGTAATTGAAGTAGGAAAGTGTTTTCCTAGCATGAAAGAGTTTAGGATGTGTTTCAAGACCTATGCAGTGAGGAGGGAGTTTGACGCCAAGACTTTGTGGACAGATACAAAGAAGTTTTATGCGAAGTGCAAAGGCTTTGATGGGGGTGCCAAGCCTTGCAAGTGGTACATTAGTGCTAGAAGACAACCCGATGGAAGTACCATCGGGGTTAATCAAATGCCACATGAGCATACTTGCATTACCAGTTCACGAGGTTGTATCAAAGATGACATCACAGGCCTGGGTTGCACAAAAGATCATTCTTATCTTAGCCACAGCCCCAAACACTAGTGCAAAGAAACCGAGAGTAGACCTGGAAAAGCAGTACCTATTAAGCTGAATTATACAACAGTGTGGAAGGCAAAACAGAGGGCAATCAAAGAATTATATGGTGACTGGGCAATTACCTTCGAGCTGTTGTATAGTTTCAAGGCAGAGGTGGAGAAGAGGCAGCCTGGCGAGTGTGGTGGAGATAGATACAGAGGTTGCACCTGATGGTAAGGTCTATTTCTCCAAAATTTTATGGCTTTGAAGCCTTGCATCGATGGCTTCAAAGCAGGGTGTAGGCCATATTTGAGCATAGACTCATCTTTTCTGACTGGAAAGTGGCTCTGCTCAATTGGCAGCATGCAATGCTCTAGATGGACATAACTGGATGATTCCTGTTGCTATTGGCATGTTTCAGTCGAGAATCGGATGCATCATGGAAATGGTTCATGATGTAGTTGAAAAGATGCATTGGGGGCAGTGACACCGTTGGCTATACACATCGATGCCTGTAAAGGGCTAGAAAATGCAGTGCGGGATGTGTTTCCACATGCTGACAAGAGGGAGTGCTTCGACCATATGTGGTTGAATGTGAGGAAGAATCGTAGAGGAGAAGTTTATGGCCGACTCGGGAAGCAGCGAGAAGTTACAACAAGCGGACACATGATTATCAGCTTGGCAAGGTGTATGCAGTAGATCCCGAGTTTGAGACCTGGGTGAAAGCATACCATTCTTTGTTGTGGTATAGGTCAGGATTTAACAAGGCCATCAAGTGTGACCATATCAATAATAATTTGGCTGGAAGTTTTAACAACAATGCCTGTGCATGACATGGTTGACCAAATCAGGATCATGATCATGCGGCCATGGGAAGTGAGAAGAAGAATAGCTGATGTTCTGCAAGGGGATAAGCTTCCAGCAATGGTTCAACAAGTGGTTAACAGGAGCAGAAATCTTGCACATTTGATGGTTGAGAGTTCTTCTTTGTGGGGCACTGAAGTGAGAGACACCAGGACTGGAAGGAGGCATGTGGTTCACACTGATGTACATGAATGTACATGCCTTGAGTGGCAGCACAATGGAAAATCATGCCAGCATGCCATCCTATTCTTGGGTGGCAAGCCCAAGGTAAACATGCACCCTTATCTGCATGAATATTATTCGGTAGCAAGGTTCAAGGTGGCATATGCAAATCCAATAGCACCACTTACAGATCGGTCTCGGTGGCCTGAAGTGGATTTTGATTTCTCAATGTGTCCCCCACTTGTGAAAAGAAAGGCTGGCAGGCCTAAAATGAGCAGATTCAAGTCTTGGTTTGAGAAAGGAAGTAGTAGGAAGAAGGGGAAAAAAGATGACAAATCAAAACGTGCACAGAAAGGTAACAAAAATAGATGCAAGTCTTGTCGAGAACTTGGCCACCGAGCTGGATCTCCCAAATGCCCATACACTCCAGAAAAACCAAGGTAGGTTCCAGATAGACATTTCATTGATGTTGTGGATTAAGCACTTTATATAAATGTACTATGTTTCCGTGTTTTTTTTATGCAGGAAAAAGCATGGAAGTGAGGTTGCTGAATTTGAACCCATTGTTGAGAATGCATGGGCAACAAAAAAGCCAAGAGTGAATGGGTGTAGGCATGTGCAGGATTTGGAAGATGCGGCGCAAACCACTTCAGTTTTAGATGTTGTGGAGGTAGCCAATGTGATCCAGTTCTGGATGTAGTTTTGGATGATGTGCTGCACAATGAAGATGCCATGCAAACAGAAGACAAACAAGAAGCACTGGTGTGCATACGGCGGCCTAGTCCTAGTGACGTCAAGAAAACCAAGAGCATGAGGCTTACGTGTGCCGTTTCTCCACAACAATCAAGTGCTAAGAAGAAGAGGAAATCGAGTGGGAGGAAATCTGTGATTGCAACTTGTATCGAGGCGTGAAACTTGTGTCTTAATTCGTATATTCCGAGGTGTGGAACAGGTTTTTCATTTTTTTGAATTTTTCATATTTTTACGAATTTAGCGAAACTGCCCCAAAGGTAGGCCAAAATGCCTCGTTTCTATGCCAACCAATTTTCCGACCATCTCCAAACGACCTAAAACTCGTTGGTAACCATCTAAGGAACCTACAAGTGCAGTCCGAACATGTTTCTCAATTTTTCGAAGTTTTCGAGTTTAAACAAATTTTGACGAAACTGCCCCAAAGGTAGAACAAAGTGCCCCATTTCAAGTGCCACAACTTTTTCGACCTTCCCCAAATGACCTCAAACTCGAGCCTTCACATCTAAGGCAACTATAACTTCATCCCGAACAGGTTTCTCGATTTTTTAATTTTTGGATTTTTACCGAATTTTGTTCAAATTTATCGAATTTTGTACAAACTTAGCCCACCGAGCAAGTAATGGCCCGCCCGACCGGTATTGGGCTATTGATGGGCCGACTTCAACAGCGGGCGCGGAGCACACCGACAGGTAGTCCCCACAAGTCGGCGCCGAGTTCACCAAGAGTTCTTCCTCTGTTCTTCCCGAGCGTTCGGTCTTTCCTTTTAAATTCACATTATAATCTTCAAATACGGATAGATCTCACGTTTCAAGACCAAATTTGATATATTTTTTCTGCGGTCCAGTAATAAAGAAAACTACTCTTTTTGGCCGGTGTCAACCATGTTATCGGTATTAGAGTCATAATTATAACAATCGGTATCACTAGGGGATGAATGTATGTGGAATGTTCATATCACATGTATGGACTACTCCATTTTGAACACACTTTCTTTTTCACATTATCAAATAAAAGAACAAAAAATATAGGGTGGTTGCATGTCACAAGAAACAGACGCATGCAACATTTCAATTCAAAAAACCTTATATTATATGAATTAAAAATTGGCAAAATATTCAAAAATTCGAGCGAAAGTTGTTGTTTTCCTAGGTAACTCAATAAGAAGATTTAGGACCCAAAATCCGGAGCAGGGATGTAACACAGACTCCTACACATGGAGAAAAATTAATGGAATTTAAGGAAACTTATTTGTGATGTAAACTTCCTATTAGCAGCTGTCATTAAGCTAAAATTCCATGTTGTCGTGTACTTGCCTTATGGGTATACGAGATGATGAAGGAATGGATACGCACGAGACATGGTGACAAATTAAGGAAGATAAAGATGGTGGCGATAGGCAACAGACTGGTCCTTGACCGGTGCGGGATAACGAAGATCCTGAATACCGGTATGGAAGCAAGGCGGACATTAAGACCGGTATACAATGACTTGAGGAGCAAGTTATTGAGTAATTCGTAGTCTGATTAGGACTCTGAATCAATAAAGAAAGTTAGAAATAGAACTCCATATATGTAATTCATGTAATCGATTAGGACTCTACATGTAACCCCGGCTCCCTCGGATATATAAGGCGGAGCGGGGACCCCCGAAAACTCTCCGAAATCTTGCAATTAGCAAATCGCTAAAGGCAATACATAACATACGGGACGTAGGGTATTACTCTCGATCCGAGGGGTCACGAACCTGTCTAAAATCGTGTTTTCTGTGTCTTACGTGTGTTGCACCATCGAATTCCACGCTCGTAAGGCACCGGGTAGTATTAGTGCCGAGTTTAAGACTCGACATTTGGCGCGCCGAGTAGGGGTCCCGGCGAGTTTCCAGCGAGTTCGATGGCCTCTTCGTTCGTCGTCGACTTCGAGCCCGGCTTCAAGATCCGCTTCGGGTCCCTTGACTTTGAAGCTGATTCGGCCGGAAACTGCTTTTGATGAATCCGACTCGTTGTCACGCCGCAGCTTCGAAGCGCGATCACCTGCCACGGTTGGCATCCCGGGCTCGGAACTTGGCGGATCGACGCAGCTTTAGCGCGAACAATCGAGATCGCCGAGCATCTCGGATTGAAGCTCAATCGCAGAGAAGAGCTGCTCTAGCGAGTTCATTGATGACTTCGAAGAAGAACGTCCGGCCTTCTTCCAAGTGTTCATGACGGGACCGATCATTCGCCAAGCTGACTCGTGAGGAAGGCTGTTGAGGAAGAAGCAAGGCTGGCGAGAGAAGAAGAGGATCGTCGGCGCCGTGAAGAAGAAGAAGCGGATGGAGATGAACAACCTCCACGACCTTCGAGTTGCAAACCCGCGCGCAAGTGCTGCTGATCGGGCCGGAGGAAGCGTTCCAGCGATCGCTCCCCCAACCACGGGCCCGTTGCCGGACCGGTCCGGAGATACGGAAGAAGCATCCCCGAGGATATAACAGCCGACGTGGGTGTCGCAGTGGAAGGCGGCATCGTTCTTCGAGCGAGCTTTGGATTTAAGCTCCATGGAAGTGGAATTAAACGGCGCTCGGGTCTTCACGTCGCCAGTCCACAATATTGTGGGAGTGAAACAAATCCTCGAGACAATACCGGAAGAAGTTTTCAATGCAACACCGGGGCTGCGACGCGCCCTGAATTTAGTAGATGCGGCTGCTCCGCAAACCAATCAACTCGTCCATGACCGATCGGAATCTTCAAACCGCTCGCGTTCTCGCTCGGAGCGGCCTGTGAGAGCTCGGTCCGAAGGAGCTTCCTCCGGCGGAAGGCTCGGGCCTCGACACACCCCGATCGCGGATGCACACGAACGAGCTCCGGACCAAGATTTGCGCGTACCGCTTAATGGCAACCGGGACGCTCGTAACGTCCTCATTGATCGCCATGCGAGAGAGAGCAGAAGAACGCCGGAGACATGAGGAAGATGAGAGGCGTCGCACCGGTCATGTGGATGATCGTCCACGCGACCCCGCCCCGTCTCGAGCGCACGTGACTAATTCACCTCGGCGTGGACCGGCTGCTTCGGCGCCGCCCCCGGTGGAAATCATCCGCGCAATGATCACCGAGGACATAGCAACAGGCATGCTCATCGGGATGAGCGGCCCGGAAGAGATGATCGTCGTGATAACGAAACCGAAGAGGGCGAGATAACCGGGACAGAGACATTGAACCCCGGCGTGCGACAATGATCGTCAAGCGGCACCTCCACCTCCACCTCCATCGCGGCATGAGGAACCAACAAACAATGATCGTCAAGCGGCGCCTCCACCTCCGCCTCCGCCTCCCTCACGGAACGCGGAACCGGTGAATAATGATGGTCAGGGTGGTTCGGGAGATAGGTATCAAGATGATCGCTATTACGACTATTCCGATGATGACAGGGATCGCAACTACCGGCATTACCCTCGTCGACGTTCCCCTTCGCCGGTCTGGACCGGTCCGGAGGACGATGAATACTCGTGATTCCCGCTTTTACGAGGGATTTACGCATTTGCAAATACCCCGGGGATTTAAGCCTGGGGCCATTGATAAGTATGATGGTAAAGCACCTCCGCCGAGTGGCTACGCATGTACACCACCGCCATCCGGTCAGCAGGAGGAGATACATTTGTGCTAGCTAACTACCTCCCCATGTGCATGGAGCAGGCTGGACGCTTATGGTTGCAGTCCTTACCCGAGAAATCTATTTCTTCTTGGGGCGATCTCACCAAAAAGTTCGTAGAGAACTTCCAAGCGACTTGTGAGAAGCCAGGGAATTACTTCGACCTCAACAGGCTGAAGCGAAGCTCGACGAGACCCTCACCGACTTCATCGGGCGTTTCGCAACAAGAAGGCCTTAATCCCCAATGTTCCCGACCAGCAAGTAATTGCTGCGTTTCAAGCTGGCGTCCGAAGTGAAGCTTTGGTTCACAAGATTGGAAGGCGAAATCGGAACCTTACCATGACGGCGTCGAGTGCTTCAAGATAGCAGACGACTATGCTGCTGGTGAATCGAACGTGGTCAATTTGCGCGGGAACAAAGGGAAGGAACCGAAGCATGATCAAGGCAACCGGTCTGGATCCAAGAACAACAACAAGCGCAAGGCTGACCACCTTGTTGCAGTCGTCGACCGGTCTCATGGAGGAGACCGGCCGCCACCTCCCAAGAGAGGTCCGAGAGAACGATTGTCGTTCGAAACACTTCTAGAAGGCCCTTGCATGATTCATAATGGGAATCATAAAGCCAAAGAGTGCTTCCTGTTAAGGCCGTTCGCTCGGTTCGCCTTAAAGGTCGCACCCCGATCCGCTTATCGGAATCAGAAGGATGACAAGGGCAAGGACAAAGAACACGATGACAATGGGGATGATGAAGGTTTTCAAGAACCAGCTCGAGAGGTGAACATGATTTTTGGAGGCCCGGACGCTTACGAATCGAAGAGAAAGCAAAAGTTGGCGTTCCGAGAAGTTAATGTCGTCGCTCCTGCTACACCCGAGTACTTACGATGGTCGGAAGTGCCCATTACTTTCAGCAGAGCTGATCATCCTGAGGCATTGCCAAAAGCTGGTAGATATCCGCTCATCTTGGCCCCTATTGTTCACAAGGTGCGGTTGAAGAGGACCTTCATTGATGGCGGAAGTTGCCTGGATATTTTGTTCGCCAAAACTCTGCTCGAGCTTGGCCTTTCCGTAGCTGATTTGGAGCGCAGCGTCTCACCGTTTCATGGTATAATACCTGGACGGAATAGCTATCCTTTGGGGCAGATTTCTCTGCCGGTGATCTTCGGGACGAAGGAGAACTACAGGAGGGAGAATATTATCTTCCGGGTGGCTGATATTGATTCAGCGTATCATGCGATACTTGGAAGGCCAGCTTTGGCAAAGTTTATGGCCATTCCGAATTATCAATACTTGATGCTGAAGATGCCAGGACCAAACGGAGTTTTGTCGTTTCGAGGTGACATCAAGACCGCTTATGCTTGTGAGGTACATAGCACCGAGTTGGCCTCTCAGACCAATTCGGAGGATGAACGTCGAGAAATCAGAGAAGCGGCAGAGGCTCTAGAAGTCCAGGCAAGGCTGGAGGATGAAGTCCCAGTCAAGAAGGTTGCAAAGGAGAAATTGAAGGCCGATGCGGTGGTTTCCAAAACTATTCAGCTTGATGAGTCGGACCCCTCCAAGGTCACCCATATAGGGGCTGACTTGGGGGATAAATAGGAAAGCGCGCTCATTCTTTTCCTCCAGGAAAATAGGGATATCTTTGCATGGCAGCCTTCCGACATGCCGGGTGTTCCTAGGGAGAAGATTGAGCACGCACTGTTGGTGCGTCCCGATGCGAAGCTGATCAAACAGAAGCTCCGAAGATTTGCTCAAGATCGCAAGGAAGCTATTAAGAAGGAAATAACTAGGTTATTAGCAGCTAAGTTTATTAGGGAGGTGTATCATCCAGATTGGCTTGCCAATCCGGTTCTTGTACCCAAAAAGAATACTAAAGAATTAAGAATGTGTGTCGATTATACCGATCTCAACAAAGCTTGCCCCAAAGACCCTTTCGCGCTGCCTCGAATTGATCAAGTTGTTGATTCGACTCGCTGGCTGCGAGCGTCTTTGTTTTCTTGATGCTTATTCAGGATACCATCAAATACCGCTAAGAGTTGAAGATCAAATTAAGACCGCATTTATCACCCCCTTTGGAGCATACTTGCTATACGACTATGCCTTTTGGATTAAAGAATGCTGGAGCTACATATCAGCGTGGTATACAACGTTGCTTGGATTCGCAATTGGGAAGAAACGCAGAAGCTTATGTTGATGATATAGTGGTTAAATCTCGAAAACCGAGGATCTTCTCTCCGACTCGGCGAGACCTTCGATAATCTGCGGAATTTTTCCATGAAGCTTAACCCCGGAAAATGTGTATTTGGAGTTCGCTCCGGGAAATTGCTGGGCTACCTAGTGTCATGGCGAGGCATTGAGGCCAACCCGAAAAAATACGGACGATAATCGACATGAAACCTCCGAATTGCTTAAAGGATGTTCGAAGCTGACGGGTAGTATGGCGGCTCTTAGCAGATTTATTTCGAGGTTGGGAGTTCGTGGACTTCCGTTCTTCAAGTTGCTTAAGAAGCAAGATAAGTTTGAGTGGACTAATGAGGCGCAGGCGGCGCTTGATCAACTCAAGGAATACCTTAGCAATCCTCCGGTGTTGGTGCCCCCAGAGCCAGACGAGACCATCCAGTTATATATCTCCGCAACAACCCATGTGGTGAGCACGGTTCGGCGGTTGATCGGAAGGAAGAAGGACATCTACAACTGGTGCAACACCCGGTATATTTTGTAAGTGAAGTTCTTACTCGAATCAAAGATACGATATCTCCGATTCATGAAGTTAATATATGTTGTAGTGATAACTTCTCGAAAGTTGAAGCATTATTTCCAAGCGCATCCTATTGAGGTTAAGACTGGGTTTGCCATTGGAGATATTGTCCGAAATCGAGAAGCGATTGGGCAAGTTGCAAAGTGGGCTATAGAACTTGGTCAATATGAAATTACGTTTTCTTCGCGAACGGCTATTAAGGGACAAGCATTAGCTGATTTCATAACAGAGTGGTTAGAGACACAAGTACCGCAGGAGATTCAAGCACTGGAGTACCGGGAAATGTTCTTTGATGGGTCCCCGCAGCTTTCGAGCGCGGGGGCTAGGGTCGTGCTTCTCACCCCACAAAAGGAACCACTAAGATATGTGTTACAAATGCATTTTCGAGCTTCCAACAATACAGCGGAATATGAAGCCTTGCTTCATGGGCTTAGAGTAGCCATTTCGCTGGGAGTCCGACGATTGGACATTTATGGTGATTCGATGTTGGTGATAAGTCAAGTCAACAAAGCATGGGATGCTCATGATGAGCATATGATTGCTTACCGTCAAGAGGTTCGGAAACTTGAAGAAAAATTTGATGGTTTGCGGTTTTCTCATATACTGCGCGGAAATAATTCTGCTGCGGATGAGTTAGCCGGACCGGGATCATCACGACAGGCGCTCCGCCTGGTGTCTTTCTTCAAGTATTAGATAAGCCATCCATCAAGATGGAGCGCAAGGCTACTATTTCAGAGATTGCGGATGAAGCAACTTTGAAGGATCAGGGGAGAAGGCGGTCTTGAAAGACCAGGTCGAAGGAGCGGTCTTACCAGATAAGACAGTGAGCGGAATCAATGCCGACGATATTCAGCCATTGGATGTTATGATTATTGATTCTGATTGGCGTACCTCGTATCTTGACTATTTGCAATCTGGTAAAACTCCAGAAGATAAAATAGAGAAGCAAAGATTGGAAGTTCGAGCCCGTAGTTATTTAATTCTCGAAGGAGAATTATATAAGCGCGGAGTTAATATTTTGATGAAATGTGTATCGGTTTCGATGGCATTCAATTGCTTGAAGACGTACACAAGGGAATTTGCGGAAATCATGCTTCTTCAAAGACATTGGTCGGAAAGGTATTCGGACAAGGATTTTATTGGCCTACGGCGACGGATGATGCGCATAGAGTGGTTAAGAATTGCCAAGGATGTCAGCTTTTTGCAAGACAGCCTCATACTCCGGCTCAAGAGTTGCAATTAATCCCAATGACTTGGCCTTTTTCTACTTGGGGGCTGGACATAGTTGGACCTTTTAAACGGGCGCCGGGAGGATTTACGCATATTTTTGTGGCAGTAGACAAGTTTTCCAAGTGGATTGAGGCTGAAGCAGTTACTAGTACAACTACAGCTCGTGCAATCAAGTTTTTGCAGAGTATCTTCGTACGTTTTGGGGTTCCATACAGTATTATTACCGATAATGGGCCTCAATTCACTTCGGAACTCTTCAAAGACTATGCTGAGAGTTTAGGGATCAAGGTGCAATATGCGTCGGTGGCACACCCGCAAAGCAATGGACAAGTGGAGCGAGCTAATGGAATGATTTTGACCGGTCTTAAACCAAGAATTTTTGACCGGTTGAAGCCGTATGCAGGAAAGTGGGTTAAGGAACTGCCCTGGGTACTTTGGGGGCTGCGCACTAATGTTAGCAGAGCTACAGGACAGTCTCCATTTTCTTTGGTGTATGGATCTGAAGCCATGCTACCTACGAAGTAAATATGGTGTCAGCTCGAGTACGATATTATGATGAAGAAACGTATGATGATCAACGTCAGGTTGAATTGGTCGCTGCGGAAGAATTGAGGGATCAAGCTCGATTCAAGCCGCTAAATATCATCGGGGATTACGTCGTTATCATGATCGTAATGTTCGCACTCGGGAGTTCCAAGTAGGAGACTTGGTTCTTCGGAAGATTCAGTCTAACAAGAACAGGCATAAGTTGTCACCGAGTCTGGGAAGGACCTTTTTGGTTAAATCGGTCTCCAGACCAGGGGCTTATAGGCTTATGACCTTGGAGGAGGAAGAGATTCCAAATTCCTGGAACATTGATCAGCTTCGTCGTTTTTATATTTAAAGAGTATTTATTGTAAAGTTTTTCATATTATAATAAAGTAATTTTATCTAATGATGATGTTTGTTTTTTGTGTCTCCATACTTTAATTTTGAATTAAATTATTGAGCCAGGGGGCTGTTATGATAAGAGCGATCTGTGATGCTTTGCTATTCTGCTATGTTAAGAGCAGTCTATGATACTTTGCTATTCTGCTATGATTAAGAGCAGTCTATGATATATATTGATTGGTAGACTGTTGTGTTAAGGACGGTCTCGTGAAATCTTGAAATCTTACAAACTAGCTTTTTGCTTATGTTACATGATCTTGTTAAAGTAAGCTATAATTATGAATTGTGATCTGTGCTGATTAAGAGCCAGAATTGGGTCATAATTATTCAGTTGAAATAACCATCATGTCTTAAGTAAATAAGTTAGCAAGTATGATGGTGAAACCAGTATTCATATAGAAAAGAAAAGCAACCGGTATTTCAAATAATATAAACGACTTGATGCTCAAAGATGTTTGATTACAAAAGCAAGGTGGCCCTATTACAAAGATAACTAAGCAGGACCGCTGGAAGTACCGGTGTCACCGGTCTTAGGATTTTCTTCAAGCCTATCATCCAGCGTTTCCTCGGAATCGGAGGAGGATACGGGCAAATCCCTATCAAGATCTTCGAAGGCGTCTTCTATTGTCTCGTCCGGCGGCGGTTGCTGCATCATGAGCATCTTGATCCAGGGCAAACGCTGCTGGCGCTACGTTGAGAGGGACGCCTGTTGGATCAAGAGGAACATCTTCCACCAACTCCGAAACGAGTGCCAATGAGTGAGTTCTTCAGCTCATTGAACCGGTCTTCGATAGTATTAGGGTGGGCGCCATCTCCGATAAAATTGAAATCACATTCTTCGACCGGAGTCCAAGACTGGATTATAGCGGCGATGTGTCCTCCTCCCGAAGCAGCAATCATCCTTGAATGTTCTCGGATTCTTCTTGGGATTGCCCGGATGGCGGACTCAAGGTCTATCTCGTTGGGATCAATAGTTTGACCGCCATTGAGATACTCTAGAGTGCGCAATGTGCTCGCAGTAAGTTCTGAAAAAACAAGTATAAATTTAAGACTGGGATATTGCTGAAGACCGGTATTTTCAAAAGATAACATAAGAATAAACAAGAAAGGTGGGACTTACGCTCGTGCCTGATCTCAGCAGCTCCGAATCTGCCCTTGATGTTTGTGTTGGATTCTTTCAGCTTTTGGGCAGTCTTCAAGGCCTTCTCTTTGTCTCGCTTGAGCTGATTTCGCTGCTTCTAAGGCTTCAGCCGGTTCAGCTTTCAAGCGAGCGTTCTCGGTCTCTAGCATCTTGTTGGAGCGAAGTGCTTGAGCTAGTATGTTATCTTTAGCAGAAGCTCGCCTTCGAGTTCTCCAATCCGCGCCGCCTGTTGTTCTTCGACACGAGAGCCTTCTTCCGGTGCTTGCTCTTGAGCGGCTATTTTTTCCGTGAGGATCTCTTCAGCTTTCTTATGGGCAGCAACAAGACTCTCGAGCGCCGAGATCAAGAATGGGATTAATCAGGAAGGAAGATAGCGGGAAAAACGTGGAATGTATAAGACAAATTGAGACTATTACTCTGATTAATTTGGCGGAGCCTCGATGATTTCTTGCCGGCGCTCCTCCATCATTCGATGGGTGTTCTGCAGACCGGCTTCTCTCCTCCGGAGATCGTTTTCCTTGGCCTTCAGACCGGCAGTCCGAATTTCCAGTTCACCCAATCGTTCTTGATTGGCGTTGAGCTCCTCTTGTAAGCGGGTGATAATGGCGGTCTTGGCCTCGTAACTTTTGAGGAGAACCTAAAGAAAAGATTGAGAGAACCAATAATTAAAATGTAATTGCTTAAGAGAGATTTTTGAAGCGAGAGGATATACCTGGCCGGATTCCGAAAAGTTCTTTAAAGCTTCTTCTTCTTGGAGAGCGTCCCATTGAGTCTGTAGCAGATGAAAGTTCGGCCCCGCTTGAACTGTCAACTTCCACATCTCCAACTACCATTCTAGTGGAAGATACCCATCTTTCACTGCCTCATTGAGGGATGTTTCGGTGACCTTGCTGCTACCAACGTCTTGGACGCCAAAAGGAAGCCGATCACGAGGAACAGAGGAAGAAGATGAGGCGACGGTGGTGGATTTCTTCTTACCCATCTTAAGAGATGGAAAAGGAAAGCTTGAGATTGGTTAATAGGGAAGGAGAGAGCAACGGCGCAAAGGTGAATGGCGGACGCGTATGAGCTTTCGGGAGCTGGGTTGACCTAGGTCGACCTTTCGTTTCTTTTTATAGACACTGGGATGGGCCCGGGGCTGGAAAGTTATTGGGCCATTTTGAATGGCCCGATGGATTTTTATTGTCGTAACTATGCAATTATGACCTAACGGCCATAAGGAAATTAATGATTTGCTATCTGCGTTAATTATGACTTAACGGTCATAAGAATAAGCCGTCGTGCTTTTATGAGAGTAATAGGCGGTCTGAAATACGGAAATTTCCAGATGGAAATTAAAGCAATACTGAATTTTACAATTCAGTAGTATGAGAGAGTTAGATTTTACATAACTCGGTGATAAAGGATGCCTTAGGCTGTGGGTGTTAATCATGCGGCTGATTATAGGCTTTGGAGACTCGAGTCGCTGTGAGAATATAGGGAATAAACTGGTCCGATCAACCAGAAATTTTGGCTCTTAGTGAAATTTCACTAAACGGATTATGAATTCAGGCTGATTTAGGCGGTCTGTTATGTGAAAATGGTGAAAATGTACAGGAGATATGAAATTCTGAATGGAATGACCGGTCTGAAAAATATGTTCTTGACGAAGATTTGCTGAGTGGACTGTGATTTGATGGGAAATGATAAAGCTTAGTCTCTCGGGAAAGACTGTTGCATTATTTGCGATTTCCAAATGATACAAGAGTCGGGGGCTATACCTAATTAGGTGCACCTGACCGGTGCACCGTATTCAAAGAGCGGTCTATAGAGATTTTGGAAGTGGAAAAAGATGGAAACTGAAAGGAGCGGTCCGTAGGAATTGCATATTGAAGGAAATAATGAAGAATCAACTAGTGGACTCTTGCATTATTTGAAAGATGTTCAACTGATCCAAGAGTCGGGGCTATACCCAATTGGGTGCGCCTATTCGGCGCACCGTGAGAAGAATAAGCTATGATTACCTAATTAGGTGGTATGAAAGGTGAAAAACAATAATTTTTTCGGGCTTCTTTTAAAGCACTTGTGAAGAAAGAAGAACAAGTGCAGCAGATTGGAGTTCTTTTTAATTTTACCATGAATAAAGACCAACATGAAGAAGAGTGGTTAGTTTTATCAAAGGTTAAATAAAAAATTACTCGGGGGCTGCTATCGTATACTTGCCTTATGGGTATACAGATGATAAATGAATGGATACGCAGAGACATAGTGACAAATTAAGGAAGATAAAGATGGTGGTGATAGGCAACAGATCGGTCTTTGACCGGTGCGGGATAACGAAGATCCTGAATACCGGTATGGAAGCAAGGCGGACATTAAGACCGGTATACAATGACTTGAGGAGCAAGTTATTGAGTAATTCGTAGTCTGATTAGGACTCTGAATCAATAAAGAAAGTTAGAAATAGAACTCCATATATATAATTCATGTAATCGATTAGGACTCTACATGTAACCCCAGCTCCCTCGGATATATAAGGCGGAGCGGGGACCCCCGAAAACTCTCTCGAGATCTTGCAATTAGCAAATCGCTAAAGGCAATACATAACATACAGGACGTAGGGTATTACTCTCGATTCGTGGGGCCCGAACCTGTCTAAAATCGCGTTTTCCTGTGTCTTCGTGTGTTGCACCATCGAATTCCACGCTCGTAAGGGACCGGGTAGTATTAGTGCCGAGTTTAAGACTCGACACATATCAAGTACATGATCTTAAAGATTCTAAAAATAACGAAACAATTAATATAGTTTCAATATTATGTATTATATATGCCAACAAATTTGCACTGCAAATTTCTTTATACTTTTTGAGATATAAAATGCTAAAATATTGAAAAACTGAAGGCGTACTCTTATGTGGCGCTTCCGCAACTCGGACACGAAATAAAGAAACTCTGCGAACTCGAACACGTCAACCTTTCCCTTTCGCTCCGACGGATCGCGCGGTAGGCCACCTAGTGTATCGGACCCATATTTCGGTGACCTCGGGTTGGTTAGACGACAACCTTTCCCTTTCTACTACGACGGATCGTGCGGTGGGCCGTCTAGTGTATCGGACCCACATTTCAGCTACCTCGGGTTGGTTAGACGACAACCATTCCCTTTCTGCTCCGACGGATCGCGCGGTGGGCCGCCTAGTATATCGAACCCACATTTCAGCGACCTCGGGTTGGTTAGACGTCAACCTTTCGCGCGGTGGGCAGACCATGCAACCGAACGGGCTCTAAATGATCGTCCCCACATGTCGGCGACCTCGGGCTGTTTAAATCATCACCGTTCTTTTCTGGTTTTACCTCCGCATGCGGTGGAGTTGTTCCCGATACAGAAACCGAGTGGTGGGCCAAACAAAATATCGGACCCACATTTCCGTGACCTTGCTGATTGAACATTGAGTTTGACCGTGGATCCAAACTTTTGACTCTGGAACGAACAGGCCCCGACCGTGCGACGTGATGGGAAACGAACAGGCCCGTTGACTGCTCCACTCCTCACACACAAAGGGGTCGCAGTCTCCTCGATTTTGGAGAGCGAACCGGCGCGCACATCGGGACATGAACCCCCGACTACTCGTCTCCCGACTACACACAAACGATTTCCTGAGTAGGGAAGTCGATCCGATTCGTCTTCTCCTCCGCCTCCATAAAACGGGCGGACCCCTTTCTTCTCTCGCCTCACACATCTCTCCAGCCTTCGAGAACACTTGTTCCAAGTTTCTAGCCGCTCAAGGTTTATTCCCTCCCCTCGGTCTTCCCCCTCCCCTCCCCACCATGGACGGGCACGGCAGTCAACCAACCCATCAGCCGTCGACCCTCGCTGCTCCCGCTCCTAACCTCGGGACTGCATTGTGGGCGGCGTAGAAGGAGGCGGCGAGGGCACGTCATTCCCCGGCTGCAGCGGAGGCCAGGGTCAAAGGTACGTAGCATATTAGCTATTCCACGGACTTTTCTCTCCCGGTTTCGCCCTACCACAATTTCCTTCATTTTGGTTTCTTCCGTGCGCAGCAACGACGACAAGGCTCCGGGAGATCGAGGTGGCGGCCGCAATCGCCTCGGAGAAGATGAACTTCCACGGCGACATCGTGGTCGCTCGCCTCCGCGACATTCCGACGCGGGCGGACGAACTCGCTGCAATCGGCGTCCGCGAAGGCGCCGCTCGGGCCCCGACACCGGCCCACCTTCACTCCGGCGAGAACCTCCTTGGGCTTCCTCCGACCACCAACGACGATGACTTCCACAAGTTGTTCCGGGATTATATTCCCACTAAGACTGCCATCGCCGACGAGGTCAAGCCGGTCGGCATAGTGAACCGGGTTCACGATGAGCCCCATGAGTAGATGGGAGATTACATTACTAGTTTGCAGAAAGCCAATGTAAATCTAGGTCATTATGACCACATTTTGTATCCAATGTAATTGGCCTCGCTAATCTAGTAATCCACTATTAAATCTATGTAATGGACTTTTTAATCATTATCAATCTCCGCTTTGAATAACTAGTACTACTTCTCTTGCATTCGACTACTGTTGGACCAACGCGTGTTACGAGAAAAATAGACTAGGCTATCGCGACAGCTGCCACGACAGACGGTGCTTCCATTCACTCACTGTGGGACCCGCAATCGAGAGAGAAGAGTGTCCCAATCTCAAACTCGCGCGACTAGGCTACATTGCTAGGAGTACAGGCTACACGTCTTTTCTTTAAAGTGTAATGCGAGAGGCTACACGTGCTCCCAATCCTAAAACCACCGAGAACCGACGGGTCGCGCTCTGCGGGAAGTTGGACCGCGCTCTTGTGAATAGCACATGGAATGCGCACTTAAGAATAAGAGTGGGCCACGCTGCAACGGCTGAAAGGTGGGCCTCGGGTGCGAGCAGCGAGGCTACTCGGATAACTATGGGCCACGCTCGCTTGACTAAATATGGTCCGCGCTCGTATGAATACCCATGGGCCGCGCTTTTGAATGACAGGTTCACCTGGTGTGGGAGCGGGGAGGCGGGATCACATGTTAAGCCCCATCATCTCAATGACAAGTGGGGTTGGCAACTGCTGGGGGTTAATGTCCCATAAGCTCAAGGTCATGCGGTCGGGTTTGAGAAGAGGAAAAGTGAAATAAAATGGATAATTAGACTAAATTTGTCTCAAATTTACATTCAAACAACATCCCCGCATCTCCTAAACCTACATTCCTAACCTGAATACCAACAACAAACACAGGGCAACGATACAAAAGTAAAATGCTCCGGCCAACATGTTTGACTCGCTTCTTCAATTCTACAATCTGGCTCAAGTGCTTGTTCAGTTTTTGCAACTCCCCATTCACGGATGAATCGTGCCCTAGGTTTGAGATCTCCTCCTCCGCACCGGACGAAATGCGAGCATGGATTGGCACAATTGGGGGAAGCACTTCAACTTCAAGCCCTCGATCCCGAATGTGCGTATCCAGCCACTCAAATTGACGGCATGGTCCAAATCCTGAAATGAGGAATGCGGACAATAATGGGATCCCGACAATAATTCCCAAATCCAATATACAAATTCTAAATCACGTCAAATTAAGACAAACCCTACCTTCCCATCATTCCCCTGACATGGCTTGCTCTCGCATTTCACAAATTCCCGACCGATGTTGCTCGTCCGGGAGCGAACGCATCTCAAGCGCTTCGGTGGATCCGGGCGATGGCAGTCGGGGCATGTGGTCAAAGGGACTTCTCCATAACACGGCCATGCCTTCTGGGGGCCTTCCGAGAGCCACTAGCGGAGCTTGACATTGCTCGCCGTCGCCGCCACCATGGACTTTTGCTGGAGAAGAGGAAGAAGAAGGTGCGCGAGCAAGGACGGGCTCCCGGCAAGAACAGGGGAACGGCGGAGGCAACGGCAATGTCGGGGCGGAGGGCTGAAATGTGGGTCCGGATGTGCGGGACCGGATGTGTGTAAGTAGCGCGTCCAACAGAGCAACGTTCGACTGGAGGGTCCCGCGTTCGAACATAATCCATTTTCGTTAACTAGTTAACGACTTAAAAGAGCTGTGTCGGGCCAAGGCTATTTGGGCCGTTCCAACCGTCGCATGGGAGCTATTCCATCCAACGATGTCGTATCATAGAGAATAGAGGTGAAAGGCGTCGCATGGGAGCTATTGTCCCTATCTGTTCTCCAATGTCCGGAAAGAAATCCAGACCTACCATGTGCTCGATGGTTTGTCTCTAAGAACACAGTCTTGTATTGGATTGTTTACACTAGATGTGATAATTTAGCAATAATCTTTTTACATAACAACTGATTATTTATCTACATGTGCACCCTTTATATTGTAAATTACATGATACATCGAAGTGTGCTACACATTTCGAATTTGGGTATTCAAGATTTTATAAAATTGATTGCCCTGTTGCTTGTATTTGGATTTAAGCACTTGGATTTCAGAGCATGCTCTCCATGATACCCACATAGAAGGCTGGTCTAAAGCATCAATTGGTACATGCCGATTGCCTGTACAGAAATGGTGGGCTGGTCTATAAGCATAAATGAGTAGACGACAGTGACAAAGTTGGTGATCTTCATTTTGTTAATGTTAGGCAAGGAAAATAATTATCTGGAAAGGGAATAACTAGCAAAGAAGAACCAACAGATAATAGAAATAAGAATTTCAGACACACCAATGCAAACCATAGATGCCTGGCTCATGCAAAATATTTACTCTGGGAGCTCAAGCTGCTACCTACATCAATGAGAACTCTAGACAGATAAATTAGTGCAATAAGTAATGTTAGCCTTATTCGATTGCAAGTTCATGCTTTGCTCATTTAAAAGTATTCAAAGACAAATCTTTAGAATTTTTTACATGAGCAGGAGGCTAATCTGACGGAAAGAAGGTTATGCTGTAAACACCAATCCATCATTGATGTAGGTAGCAGCTTGAGCTCCCAGAGATCTCTAATCTTCTGACCCTACCACAGCACACAACACCACCAAATATGCGTCTGCAGGCTGATCTGACGGGAAGGTCGTGCTGTGAGCACCAATCCATCAATGGTTAGAAGCACCACACTCAATCTCTGATCTTCTTCTCAACCTACCACAGAACACAACACCACCAAATATCCAGAACAAGATCCACTTTCTAATTCCTTTTCTAATGTACCTTGAGTTTCTGCTATATAAAAAAACCTCCAATGACCATGAGAAGGTAATTCCGTTATCATATATGGAAGTATCAGTAACAGCTAGTGGTTTATTTTAATGTTACAAATTACAAGTATATTTACCTTGTTTGATACAAATGACATACATCAGCTGACTAATAACTCGAGTTTATGAATAATTGATTCATTACATTAGCTGGCTCACAACTTGAATTTATGAATAGTTTATTATTAGAAATTTTAACATCTTAATGTTACGAAATTTAAACGAGACCTTGAATCTAACTAATAAACTGTTCATAGATTCTTATGCATTAGTTGATATTCTTATTGCATTGATTAGTTTTTTGTTTTGAACGAAACCGGTAGGGGAGACCCGTACCTATTTTTTTGTATTAATTTTGTTATAAAGTTATGTACAGCAAAAAGGCCGTAGGCCCAAAGAAGACCCTAAGCTAGAAAAGTTCAGAAATTGAGGTTACATATAAAAGACTCCAACAAAGTTTTAACTACAGGTTTTGCTCTCAAAGCCACCTGTCCCAGCTCAGTCTTAAAGGATCTCTTCCAGTTTTGTAGAGATAAGGGCTGATTATCAAAAATGACTCCATTCCTGTGACACCATATCGTCCAACATCCCACGATTAAAATTTCTCTGAAAATCCTTGAGTTGAATCTTTGTCTTGCAATAAGCAACATGTTATCAGGTGTAGTGGTAGTGTTCCATAGGATATTAAGGGATTGCCAACATCTGCGACTGAAATCACACTGAAAGAAAAGGTGCAATAAAGTCTCTTCTGTGTTATCTTCACAAAGAACACAGTTGTAATTGTCCATATGTTTATTTTTCCTTCGGAGGAGATTTTTTGCATTGATTCGGTCTCTCAGAACCAGCCAGAAAAAGAACTTCAATCGATTGCGACAGCAAGAGTGCCACATCCATTTGAACCAAGGTGAAGCTGTGCATGTACCAATAAGCTTAAGATAAGCATTCTTAGCTGAAAAACTATTGTTCCCCCAGATGTAACTCCACACAGAGGCAGCCATGGAGAGGGGTAGCCAAAGTAGATTTTCAATGTCTTCTTGTAAAAATGCTGTGACTGTTATTTGCTTATTATGAGCAAAGGAATAGAGGTCAGGATATTTCCATCTTAGGACTCCAAAATCCCAAGTATCGGTCCAAAAGTTTGCAGAAATACCATTATTGATTGAGCAGGATGAGAGCATGAAGAATTGATCAGCCAACCTAATTATTGCTTTCCACCAGAAGGATCCTTTAAGCTTAATTGAATGTGGTGCAACCTGTCTGTTGTATAGTTTTTGCCATGTGAGATGAACCCAGGGAAGGTCATGGTGACTGTAAAATTTATCTAGAAATTTCAGTAGCATGGCATTATTGTGAGCTCTTAAGTTGATAATGCCCAAGCCTCCTTGCTCCTTTGGCCAATAGGCTTTTTTCCAAGACACCAAACAACCTCCTTTTCTATTGATGTCTCCCCCATTCCAGAGTTCATGCATTCTGTATCTGTCAATCTGTTTAAGAATGGTAGTTGGCACCTTTAAAGTACACATGTAGAAGGTTGGTAAAGCAGTAAGCACAGAGTTTACCATCAGCAGCCTCCCTGAATAAGTGAGCAACATATTGAGCCCAATTAGCCTTTTTTCAACTCTAGTTAATATTGGCAGGAAATCAGATATTGTCGGTTTAGTGGTGCCTAGTGGAAGTCCTAGGTATGTAAATGGCATGGTTCCTATTTTACGTCCCAAAGTGCTGGCAAGGTGATTAGCTTTTTCATTATCCATATTAATAGGCACCAGGAAGGATTTATCAAAATTCACATGAAGACCTGTTGAATCTGCAATTGATCTTAGAAGGCTCTTAAGGACTATCAATTGATTAGCATCTCCTTGCATGATAATCAGAGTGTCATAAGCATACTTGAACAATAGGGAAGTCTCTAGGGTAGTTCTCATGGATGGGATGTAAGAGCATTTTCCTTGAAGCAGCTTCATTAATGATTGATTGCACCATGTCTGCAGCTAGTACAAAAAGGAGGGGCGACAAAGGGTCTCCTTGCCTTACTCCACGTTTACGATCAAAAGGCTTTCCTGGCACTCCATTAAGTAAAGCCGAGGATGATCCTGAGGAAAGGATTTGTGATATCCACAAAATCCAAAGATTTGTGAATCCTTTTGCTCTTAACATGGCAAGAATGGCATGGTGTTGCACCTTATCAAATGCCTTTTCAAAATCAAGCTTCAGAATTATGGTCTCCTTTTTTGACTTGTGACAGAAGTGCAAAAATTGGTATGCCTAAACAAGACAATCCTGTATCGTTCTTCCTTTGATAAATCCATACTGGTTCGTGTGTACTACTGACAGTATTACTGATTGTAGACGATTACCCACCAGTTTAGTCGAAGTTTCAGAGAAGAATTGAGTAAAGAGATGGGCCTGTAATCATTCACTGTTTTTGGGTTCTCCTTTTTAGGGATCAAGGTAATATAAGAATTATTGATACTCTTAATGTCCATGTCCCCTTTGATAAATTTAGTGCAAAGTCTTTTAAAATCTGGTTCAATGAGATGCCAGCATTTCTTTAAGAAAGCACCATTGAATCCATCCGGGCCTGGTGCATGATCAGAAGGTGTGTCTTTTAGAGCCGTTTTAATTTCTTCATCTGTAAAAGGATTATCCAAAGTTGGCAAGTTGCACCTTGTAGTTAACCGGCTTAAATCATATAACATGGTAGGACATTCTGAAATACCCCAACCTCTCGCTGTATGCCATCCAAAGTAGCATTAGCTTTAAGATGATGATCTTGTATTATTGTTCCATCCGACATAGCCAATTGTGTTATCTAATTAGATCTGTATTTGATAGTGGCTACAACCAGGAAATACTTTGTGTTCTCATCACCAAGTCTGACCCATCTGATCGTGGCTCTCTATTTCCAATATATTCTCTTGGCTTGTAGCAGGGTATCAAGGTGCTTTTTAAGAATTTTCCTAAACTTTGACTCCATGACAGATAAAGGCCTTTGATCTTCCAGACCATCTAACAAGGCTATGACCCAATTGCTATTATTAATTTTCTTATTCAGAGCTGAAAGCTGCCTACTCCACACTTTTAGTCCTTTTCTGACCTGTTTGAATTTTGCATTCAGAGTTTTTGTTGCATTGTTGAAGAAAGGTGTGGATTGCCAATGAAGTTCCACAGTAGAAAGGAAACTAGCCATATTCATCTAATAGTTTTCAAACCTGAATGTTGAGGCTTTTGGTATTTGAGTTCCCACTTTTACCAAAAAAGGAATGTGATTTGAAGTGGATCCGGAAAGAGGAATAATTGTTGTATCTGGATATTGCAGTCCAATTGGAAGAAGTAAAAATCCCGATCTAATTTCTGTAACAAAGGACTGTCCTGCATGTTACTCCATGAATATGTTCGGCCTTGAAATGGAATGTCCACTAGATCTAGGTGGTTGATAATATCGTTGAAGAGTAACATGTCATTAACATTCCCTCCTGGTCTGTTTCTGTTTTCAGGACATCTTATGAGGTTGAAATCACCCAACAAAATCCAATCTTCAATACCGGTGCAGTTGAAATTGTATAACCAATTTGTGAAATCCGCTCTCTCCGTCGCGAGTACAAGGCCCATATATCTTTGTATGATGGAACGTAGCCCCATTAACCAAATATGTGAACTTCATTGTGATTGAGAATGAGTTTATTAGAACTGTATCACCATGAAAAATGTGTCCATTCCATACTCGTTATTAAACCACCGGAGGCACCAACGAGAGGATGAGAAAGCAAATCTGTTCAGGTGCCTGGGACAAAATTTCTTAATATAGTTGGTGTCAAAAGTTTCCTTTTTGTTTCTTGCAAACTCAAAATGCTACAAGAGGATTCATTGACTTTGTCTCCGATATTGTCCCATTTTCCATGTGAATTTATTCCACGAATATTCCATACAAGAAAGTTCCAATCTCTGTTTCTAGCCATTATCACATAACCCCATGAAATCCAAGTGATGCCATTTAGAAAGAGCAAAGAGCATCATAACCCAGAAAAGGCCATTGATCCAAAGCATGAACATCCATATGTAAAAGAAACCCAAAAACCAGCCTTGAAGAGAAACATCATCCAAGTATTCAAACAAGTTACTAATTAAAGACCGATTGCCTCACAGCTATCAGGCCAGACAGCATCCAAAAGGTTACAACCCAATTGAGACCGAGAAAAGACAAAGTTTTTTGCAGCTTATGTAATTCGAGGACACAAAAGAAGTACTAGACTCATGGCACTTAGGGAGCTACCGAAGAGTCTACTCCCTAACATTATTACATTGGTAGACAAACTATCCATCAAGGGCATCATCAGCATTGAGCACATCAGCTGAAACTGCTCCGGCTTCCATCCGGACGAATCCTACCGCAATAGCCTGGATATTCTCTAGGGACAGGTGAGGTGTGGGTCCCGCAGACTCCAGACCATGGACAAGCTCCGCAGCAGCTCAGACCATGGACAAGCTCATACATTGGTAGACCATCTTCTAGTGCAATCACCTGCAGGGGAACAGGGGTTGACCGGATGAGCGAGGACTAGTGCCAAGGCCTCCTCAGCAGCAATTGGGTCCTCGGGCAGCTCTTCGGCATCTTGTCCAGCCTCTTGCTCTTGTTCCACCGGCTCCCCACGGCGAAACAAGCTAGGGGTGCGACGTTTGCTACGCCTCAGGAAGGAGACATCCATTGGGGTACGCAAGTAGCGAGCACGACGCTTGGCACTTGCACGCTTGGGGAAGGAGGTACCATCCATGACGATCAGATCATCCTTTGAGGTAGCCGGAATCGAATTGAAATCTCGGGTTGATTCGGTCTCTATTTTGTTTTGAGTGCAACAGATTGACATAGAGAATGATAAAGATCCTCTAACTCATGTGTATGTGGAGGCAAAGTTATGTCCATGTCAACAATGAACCGACCGAGTGAAAGTAAAGCGGAAGAGCCTGAATTCGGATGTAAAGAGTTCACTTGGGGCGGGGAACCCGATCGGCTTGAAGGCGCGGAGCCGACACCATCCGGTTGAACAAGCCACATTTTTGTCTTCTCCATCACTTTGTCCTCCATCATCTTATCATCCATCAATATGAGCTTGTCTCCATGATCGGATGTGATAAAGTCATGATCAACCGGAGAAAGCTGTTGTGGCTCTAGAAATTGCTCGCTTCGGCTTCTCCTTCTCCCAGGGGCGGCATCTAGGTTTTCCATGAATTCTTCTCGCATCATTAACAACTCCATCGGGCGCTTCACCAGCTTCGGAGGCAGCATCAGCTTGCACATGGCCCACAGGCCCCATCCAATGAGGAGCCCGATGTGGAAGTGGGTGAGCGACTCCATTAGGTGGAACAGTCTGCTCATCGGGCATCACTAGAATGTCCCGACGGGAGAGCACATAGATCGGGATTGTCCGGGTTTTTGCACTTCTTCCGTAACCATTGGAGACAACCACATCGGGAGGGATGCGACGATCATCATGAACCACTCGCTTTAACAATCACACGAGACAGGACCTCCGGTTCATGGACATGTTTTAACAGAGCAAAGCTGGAGATAGCCTTGTGTAACAACCCTAAAATAAAAGTGCATTTCATATCATTATTCATCATGTCATCATGTTGCATTTGGGAAAACTATTTAATTTTGTGTTAAGAATGCACATGAAATATCAATTTAACCTAAGTTAAATTATGTCCTTAAAAAGAATTTAAATAAAAGTAAATTATGGTGTTTAACATTTTCTACTGATTAAACATAACAATAAAAGAATTATGAAGTTGTTCTGAAATTATTTTTCTTTGTAAAAATATCTACAAAAAATAATTAAAGCTTTCCATTTAATTTAAACATGAATATTTCATCCAAAAAATATTTGCAATTTGAACTTGGACTTAAAAGGAAAAGTGTTTGGAATAATTTCATTAGCCACCCTAAATTTTTATAAAATTTTCTGAGCACGGGAAAGTGGTTTTTCAATTACGCACAAGCGGGAGGGTCTTTTTGCAAAATTGTCGGGCCAGGGCCCAGCGCCAGCCTCTCCCTCTCTCTCTCCCGCGCTCGCTCTCTCAGCGTCGCCGCGGCCGTGCAGGCCAGCTGCCGGCCGCGCGTCCCGCGCCCCGCGAGCCACGCAGCCGGCTGCGGCTCTGCTTGACCTGCTTCCCTGCTGGATAAAGCCCCGCCGGTCCTATCCTTTCCTCTCTCTCTCTCTCTCCCATTCTCCCACACCGCCACCGCCATTGTCACCTCTCCGGAGCAACGCCGCCGAGCCGCTCCGGCAGCCCCCCATCCGAGCCAACGCCACCACCAGCTCCGCAACGACCCCGTGAAGCTTCTCCAAGTCTTCAATCAAGTTGAGCAGCCCTGTTCCGTCGAGGCGAGGTCATCTTCCCCAGCGGTACCTCACCGTCCATCCTCCACCGCATCTCCGAATCGGTGAGTCGTGGTGAGCCGTTCTTGCTCTTTCTTTCTCTAGTTGATGCGCAACTGGATGCTCTTCATTCCCGGCAACTCACCCTCGAGTTCCCTCCTCGAGTCCGGCAAGAATTGGCCGTTTGTGCCGAAGCTTCATCACCGCCGCCGCACCACTCACGGTGAGCACCCCTCGTCCGATCATCTTCAAGGACGCACAACTACTCGCCGCCCTTGCTCATGTGTCGTAGCTGCTTGTCACACCGGTTTCCCCAATTTTTGGACACCACGGTGAGCTCCGCACCGTGCCGGAGTCTCCGCCACGCCCGCATCTCGCCGCCGGCACACTTCCGGCAGAACACTCACGAGTTTATCCACACCATCATGTTCGCCTCATCGCGTAGAGTAGTTAGGTGGTCTCACGGCGAGCTTTGGGCCATCGAAGGCCAACTCCGGTGGCGCGCCGCCGTCTCGGCCACGCGGTGGCGCTACACCGCGGCCACACGCGCGGATCACGTGTGGCCACGTGGGATTTCTTGCGGCCCACTCGTGGCCAGTGTGTGGCACAAACCCCTTTTTGAATTTCAAAAAATCATAGAAAATTAAATAAAATTCGAAAAAATGTGAAACCAAGTTTGTTACATTCAGAAGAATATTCTCTATCTAATTATGAAATAAAATATCTATTTTGAGTATTTTTATTTCATAAGTATTAAATAATTACATTCTTTGATCAATAGAAGTTATTATTTTATGCTAATTAAATCTTTAATTTAAGAAAAGAATTTATTTAAATGAAGGAGATATCTGTAGACAAAAGTAATTATGAAAAATGTTTTCCAAAATTAAACATAAACACCGTCATTTCATGTGACCAATTTATTACTTTATGTATTATTGCATATCATTAATTAATTATTAATTATTAATTAATGAACGTGTCGATAAGAATCATTGCACATCATAACATGTAGATTCATGCATTCATGGTTGTGATTCGCGACGTATTGTTGGTCGACCTAGGTCCTGACGTGATCGAGGTTCCGTCCGAGGTCGAGACGAGAGACGAAACTATCGACGTCGACCCGAACATCGAGGAAGCTAACACCGACGTGAATCAAGGCAAGCCCGGTGCATCCTACCTATGTATTTAAATTATTTTATTTTATCACGAGTAGTTAAGTTAGGTTTGTGCATTAGGTGTTAGGGAATGATTGACACCCTAGATGCATGAGATAGGTTCCTTTATATTCTTGCTATACTTGGTACAAGTAGCTCAATAGAAGCTAGGCTTAATTCATAGTCGCAACGGTAGATGTTTTAGGGATCTTAAAGCATGGAGGCTTTAAGTATTTGATGTGTTGTTGTTAGTTTTAAAGGAGAGTGTTAATGAAGTTGAGACCGGACGGGCCCCGTAGGAGAAAGGGCAAGACGGAGTTGAGGTCTTGCAAGGTGGTAGCTCCGTCCGTGTCGGTCAAGGACCGTACCGTTGTCGGCTTAGTTGAACAAGTTTGAACATATAGTACTACATGTTGGTGTCATGGGCCTAGCAAGCTGATGTATCCTACCACCCTAGAGATGTAGCGTAGCCAACTCTCTTTTGCTGGCTGTTAGTGAGAGGTGAGTCTCACGGGAGGGAAATGGGTCGGCCACGAAGGAAGTCGTGGAGTCGCCATATTCCCGGGGAGTTTGGAAACGGCTAGTCTTCTGCCGGTGCTAGCGGGAAAAGTTGTCGTATACGACCCGTGTGGTGCGTATACGTCGTGTAGTCGGGTTTTGCCAGCTGGTATAAATCGATTCGAATCGTTGTCCCTCGCCGTAATGAGTACCGCTTGTTTAGCTCGTCACATCGTAGTTAATCAACTGGAAGATGAGGATGAGAGATGAAAGAAATGTGGTCTAATCTGATCTTTTCTTGCAAACTTGATTGCAATGGTGGTAGACTGCAAACATGGATTCTCATAAACTTAATGTTGAGCTAAAATATTGAAAGTAAGGATCAACCATTAGTGTTGTTTTTCGCAAGAGAGTCAACTCCACAGCCGGAAAGCCTTTGCATACTAGGCGTCGGCCTTAGCGTGCCTGTTGACGGGTCGGTCTTGCTGAGTATTAGAGTACTCGGGGTTTGTCCGTTATGTTTCAGGACATGAGTCGTACTTCCACGACTTATATGGTAGCTTTCCGGAAGAGGAGCAATGTCTCGAGGGAGGTTCCCTCCAATGGGAACGTATCCCGCCGCCGTGAAGGAGAAGCACCGTGGTGTACGTCGGGCTCGAGTACATCACGATAAACGTTTTAGTCATATTTTGTTGTACAAAGACTAAGTTCCGCTGCAAGACTCGTAATGTTTTAAACTTCAATAATGTTTATGCTTCCGCTATACGATGTTTGTATTTCGAAAACTTGGTTGTATTATACCATGATATATATATTCGGCTTGTATGAGATGATAAATTGTTGTAACTCGCTTTGTCGAGTGTCCCCAGTACCGACTCCTGGGTCTCCGGAAGGGACGTCACAGCTGGTATCGGAGCAGTTCAGGGGCAACAGTACATTGTTTACAAGCTTGTTTTCAAAACCTAACATGTTTAGCACGTTTAGAGTACGAGGTAGTACGGAGCCCTATAAGGATGTAGAATAGTTAGATTTTTCCTAACTGTTCGACGTTTGAGTTGTGGGTAGTACTAACTATTCGTTGTAGCTTCGTATACTATAGTACGTATAGTTAGTCTACCGAGAATGCATCATGTCATATTGAGTGCTATAATAAAAAGTTGGGATTAGATTTAGCTAGTCTTGTAGTACTTTAGTAGGTTGTTCTTTCGTTTTCGTTTACGTGGGAAGATGTGTTTAACAAGTTTAAACATGTTCCCTGCAGATGCCGATGACTCGCGTTAGGAAGCGTGTTCGGGAGGAGGAGGACGCATGGGCTGCACGTGTCACCGAGCTGGAGCAGAGGATCCACCACCTGGAGGCGCAGGTGCGAGTCGGGATAGACAGATCGGCGCTTGGAAGAACCGCTTCGAGTGGACTGCCGGGAGATCCGGAGGTCTCACGCCGGGATCGCCGAGCTGGAGGAGCAGCTAGTGGAGGTTACCCGGGACCGTGACGGGTTTCACGGGATGTCTATAGCTTTGGACAAGCAGCTGGTCATGGTTACAGCCCAGCGTGACGCCGCTCGCGACGCAGAGCGAGGCACACGTGGCGAGTTGGCAGCGAGTGACAGCACAGCGTAACCACGCCTGTGGAGACCCTGATTGAGATCGAGAACCAGATGCACCAGCTTGAGGAGTTGTACGACGGACTGGCCGAGGCGCACCACGCGCTGTTGCATGACCACGACGAGCTGTTTGGGCAGTTCCAGCAGCTACAGCAGCGAGGGTCCACCCAACGACGCGGAGGAGATCTCTCGGTGTGGACCACGAGACACCTCCGACCCCACCAGAGGAGGACGCCGAGTCGGATGCTCGACAGCCACGCGCTGCCAGCTTAGCCGGTGTTAGCTTAGTGCGGATGTAGGATAGGTAGACCAGGAGTAGGATGGTAGGCCTATTTTGCCGACGTAGGTCAGATTGTAGCATAGGTTAGTAGCACATGTTGGTCATGTGGCGGTGTATGAAAAAGATGGGTCAGATGTGTACAAATAAATAATGTATGAAAAGATGTGGTAGTGTATAATATATCTATGCAGTTGTTAGTGTAGTATACAAGAGTTTGCTGCAATATCTGGATTGTTTTCTGCCTGTGTTTGATATGCTTCATTCTCCACAGAGATGGACAGCACAAGTAACGTCATTAGTGACGTGAGAGGACGAAAGGAGGATGTTGGTATAGCGAAGTTGGAGAGACAGCTGCAGGAAAAGGAGGAGTTGTTAGCAATTAGAGAGGCGCAATTGTTAAATAAGGAGGAGCAGATTCAATTCAAGGATCAACAAGCGGCAACCGCAAATGCCCGATTCATCAATTAGAGCAAGATTTACTTCGGGCACACAATGCGCTAGTGAATGAAGAAATTGGACAGCAACCTCCTGAGAATGAACCAGAAGTACAGGAGAACGCCGTAGCGGATGAATCGAAGAAGAAGAGGAGGATCCTGAAGAGATAATGGACGTGGACTCAATCATAGACTTCACGGAGATTCCACGATCGGAGGATGCAGCATCCGAGACCGGAAGCTCCAAGAGCCGGAAGTGACGTCCGGGATTCGCGAAGAAGAATAGAATAGTACCTAGTAACGAGTGAGGAAGCTAGTATGTAATATAAGTAGTAGTTAAATAATGAGCGTGATGTAACCATGCACGAGTGTCGCAATAAGGATCGTTGTAAATTGGATATATGGATGTGTGCTTATGGATTTGGGGGTTGCTATAATAAAGACTGTTGTTGCATAAAAGTTATTTTGGAATTTTCTCATCTATGTATTCCTGTTCCTTCCATAATTATGTTGGAATTGAGATGTCTAACGTAAATTTTTCTTGGACAGAATGGTTGGAACAAGGAGACGTGATGAGCCGAAAAGTTCTCGGCGAGGGGCGGGAACACCACCACCACCCGCAACATTGGCACAGAGCTATCGCAGCTGTGCTAGATTCTCGCGCGGAGCAGCGAGAATTATTGGAGCAGCTAGTCCGGAACACCGCTCCGCAGGAGGTCACCAAGGTCGGAATGCACCGGAAGAGAGGGTGACTTTCTCGGATTTCTTATCGGTT
>JAUNZO010001097.1:0-20375 GCA_031894775.1 Chloris gayana
GCGTAATGCCCGTGCGTTGCTACGGGCGATGCAAATTACAAATAATATAAGAAAAAATTATATAATTCATGGTGCAACAAATTATCCAAAGGATCATATATCTAATTTGATTCACCATTATTTGACTCAAGCTCATGGATAAACAGAAGATATAATCAACAACAAAATGAATCTACACAACCACTACCATTTTTTTAGCCAAACAAAAAACAAATAGTGAGAAACAGGCTTTCACATATCATTTGCCAAGAATACATAGGTGTATCATGGAATAAATATAGATATTTAGCCTTCTCAAATGATCTCATATCATTCAAAGATTTTGGATATCCTTATAATCATTTTTAGTCAAACAAAAAACAAATAATGAGACCAGCCCATGACATCACTTTTGTATATGTCCATTGGTATTTAGTAGTAGCACTCTTGGTACAAGAATATATATAGTAGCAGCACAGCCAAACAGGTGCACAGCTACATTAATCTACTTCACTCAAGTAACATGGCCGGTACAATCAAGAGTCACCTCTTTATGCTATACAAAGATGACAGATAAATGCAGTAAAAAAACGAAAAGGTTGTCTGGATCCTTGTAGACAAATGCCAACCTCCATGTGTCTCGAAGAACTGTTGGAGCTGCTTAATCTTTCTTCCAGTGATCAATCTCCCACAAGATTGCAAAAGTAAGGTTCCTTTGATAATATATAATGATTAGCAAAATAACACAAACACATATATTATAGGCTATCAGCACTGAACCCACAACCCAATGGCTACAGATCTACACATAATATGCTAGGAAAAAGTCCCGATCCCGATGACTACCAGCACTTAATTCTATGATTGAAATGAAGAAATTAAGTGTCAAATAATACACAGAAGACAGGGCTCAGTACAACAAACATGGTCAAAAAATATAATAATTAGAAAAAAACACACCATTCAGTTTTGATTTACACTAATTTTTTTAACCATTCACGGTAACTTTTCATTCCAAATGTTTTCATTATGTTCCAGTTAACTACTTATTTTTACAGAACAGTTTTTATCTCGGAGATCAGACCAATTGCAAATTACATGCACAATAAAAATAGAGCTAAAGATCAAACTGTGTTTGAGAGCATCTGGTACTATTATAGATTGACCTCTTGTTTTTGAAAAATAAAAAATAAATTAGTGTTAACTCCAAGTCAAAAAAATCTTAATATGTTTTTATGGAAGGCTTCTCCTGTGCACACGTCTACCCAGATAGCCAATCAATTATATATTCAACTGAAAAAAGGCATGATGTAGAAGATAGGTTCATACCATTTCTTCCCCCAAGCTAACACCTTCCACTTCCTCTTGCTTTTCTTCCCCTTCTCTTCAGATCCGCTGGCCAAAATATGCATCCACTCTGGTTTTTCAGCACAAAAAATGGATATAAATCAAATCAGCCATGTAATGAATAAATTCTATATTTAATTCTATTTCTAAAGAAGATGCTATGAGCTATCAAATTGAAATATTCAGTCACATGAGTAGCAGTTTAATACAAACTATGAACATGTATATTGTATTTTTCAACAAGGTTCACTGTCTTGAATCATCCCCAACAATAAAAATGAGAAAAAAAAACGAGAACAAGATGGATAGGAATTGCTATACTCGGTGTAATTAATACAAAACTGAATCCCATTATGAGCTATCACAATTCAAGCAGCACATGTAAGATTACCTTAATCCTAGAAGAAGTTTTCTTAACACGAAGTGTTATGCTATAACTGGTAGCAGGAAGTGCATTAAACTTTTTCCAGAATATATATCTACAATATGAACCAAATTGTTAAATTAAGTAATTATGTGTACCGGCAATCAAGCACCCCAAAGTAGAAGACACTTGCCTGAAAGTAAGCTTCTCTGAATTGGTCCAGGCAGTCACAAATATAAAACTGTAACACTCAGAAATAAATTCATTCCCCATCTAGGTTTCTATCTTCATGATGTGTTATTGCACAACGGAACCAAGAAAACATAAAAGATAAATCAAAATCCTGCTAAAAGTATTGACAATAGAGGCACCCTTTTCTAAGGCACATCAATGTGTAGAGGTGGAAATATAAAACAATAGCAAAACTGACAGTGTAAAGGTAGAAATATAAAACAAATATAGCAAACCGTACAGTAGGGCACCCTGTTCCGAGCCGTATGAGAATGCCCAACAAAGCAGATGCAGGAATAAGATGGCACTCACCTGGAAAATCAAACCAGGATTTTGATTGCGATGGCGAGGTGTAATAAACAAAAGAAGAACCTGAAGATGAAAAACAAAAAGATGACGATCAGAGTTCCAAATGACAGCTTCTGAAGATTGGATATACAAGATGAATAGACTAATGCCCTTAGTATCAGATAAACGAATGTGGAAATAATAAACAAAATTGTTCACTCAACAACATAGCAAGTCTACTCCAGAACTCAATAGTCAAATTAATCATTAATTCTCGTGAAGTAATTTTGCACATACAAAGTGATCTGCATACTATATTTTACTGAAAAAAAAAGAATGGTATGGGAGGAACATTTACAAATACAACATCTTATTGCCACCAACTCATAGAGTAAAGTAAAAAAGAAACATTCTGCCAATACTTACTTTTCCGTTTGCCAGTCCTCAGGACCTTGAACACTGCACAGGTCTAACCTGAAGCAGTAATGTAAGCTAACCAATCTTACCCCCTTAAGCCTCTTCTGGTTTTGCTCTTCCTGAGAAACATTAAGAATAAAATAAGAACAATTGCGTGGAACACAATATAAATTTTAAAAACAAGGTGCAAGCACTATACACAACTGGTTCAGGATTTTTAACCATTTTTCTTAATTTTATCTGTAACTACTTTATTCAAGAGCAAACCTTATTTAAAATGGTATGATGGTACACAAGGGAACATTTCTTATGAATTATTCAAAAGCATATTTGATTTCAAGAAAGAACTTTGCTTGAAGAAAAGAACCACAAAAGATTTCTATTGCTCGAAGCAATAAAAAACCCAGAAATCCACACATCCACGCATGAGCAATGTTAACAACAGTTGTTGTATATCAAAAAATAAGTTCTGCCATGTATTTAACAATGTAAATAATCTTTTTGATGACATAAAATTTCAGAAACCATGCAGACCAAAGGTACAGGAGCACAAGCATATCAATAAGAGCATGATGCCCTTCTTCTTTCGCATTAATTTATTCGTCTTAATTGTGCTCCATTCTCCTTTTGATTCTAAAACTCATTGCATATCTCAAAGAAAACTGCTTAATGCATATAGAAATTCTTACACTACGCAGAGACCTTATGAACATTGCATAAATACCAACGCTTTCTAACAAAATTGAAAGAATATGAAACACTTGAAGATATTCATAGCTCCCAACCCCACCAACAATATCTATCCTACAAGATTTCTCACTGAACCTTATCATGTTTATCACACTGGTTTGAGTCACCAACTTATAAAAGCTGAAGATGACACTTAACACGACGAGCCGTAGGAAGAGAGTGGTGACCTACCCTTGAACAATTGAATCTTTGACAGCATTGAGCAAGTTCTTATCAACCTCAATTGAAAGTGTATCATCCAGCAGAGTGTTCAGGCCCTATATTTCAAGTAGCATGCATTAGTAAACACAACTAATCTAATTAAATTAAAGTGTTGAAATTGATGGACAGATGATGTAACACAACAATTATAGAACATATTTAACCCCGGATCAATTGAAATGTATCTACTGGCTCCCCTTGTGATCAGCAGCATAGAAGGGTCATGCAGCTCCACAAAGAGGTGAAAAAGGACAGAATAAAAAATGAAGTCCTATGGCCAAGCAGTGATGCCAGATCAGTAAGCAGTTAGATGTCTTCTTACCTGCTTCTCAGGTCCGAAAGCCCATATAGATCTTGCTGCAAGCACATCCCACTGGTAACGCTAGCGAAAAAAATCAGTGGATTGGTCTTGAATCAAGGCTAACAAGACCATTCTCAATATCCTCTGCCAGGTCTTTCTCTAGTGGTTCAGCAACCTGCATTACACACTGATGTATAATTTAAATGGACACCAAATCCACATTCCAAAATGGAAAAGAATCCTAGTCTGTTCCTTCATTATAAATCAAAATAAAGTAGGAGAAATATACATTCGAGTGGCAGAATGCAGAAGGATCCTATTGGTGTATCTACTACCAGATTGCACTTGCATATTAATAAAGCAGGTGACAAATCTTTATGTAATGCAGAATAAAAATGAAGGAGGGTGTTTCAGTTTCAACCATGTAAATCTTTATGGGGATTCTAGGAGCATGATCCTGGATCTATCAGCCTCCGCAACTCGACATCCATTGGCATCAGCTTTAAATCTTCATTTGTCTGTACCAAAAATGCATCCACTCACTACATTGAAATATTATTCTAGGTACCCTTCCCTTGAACAATCCATGCAGTCCCTCAAAATCCATATCTTTGTAATAGCATCAAGCCACCAATTGTACCTAATTATAAAGTATAAATTATCATTAGATACTTGCAAGCATCCAGTATATTCGAAGATTGCAATCAAGGAAGGCAGATTAAAATAAAATATTTTACAGCAAAAGGAAAAATTAAGTGTTATGTACTTTGGATTTATTCAAGGAATGCACAATTCCTTGACTTCTGCAATCAAATCATTAAAAGAAAATGCAAAGGCCATATAGATCGATAGGATGCAGCTTTAGCTTCAGTACTAAAGCACAGAAAAGAGATCAGCTTTAGCTTCAGTACATATCAGATTGTTTTTTTAAGATCCAGAGCAGATTGCTTGAAAAAGCTGATGAGTAAAAGACCCAAGAATAGCAATACAGGCACATACTTCCATAAACAAAAAATGAAAAAAATACATTGAAACGCCTTCCTTTGGGCCAAGTTACCGGCAAAAATGATTTTGTATTTTAACTAATAAACAATTAAGAAGTACTCCTACAGTACTATTAATAGCCTACAATTTCTGTCAACCATACATGCATATGATTTAAGTTTAGAGCACAAAAAGTCTTCTTATAACTTATAAAAAAGGGCATGTTCTCCTTTTATATATAGGATCCATGCAAATAAATTGTCGATGGCAAAAGTATCTCTCACAGAATCAATGTCAAGGAATATGGTAGTTAATGATTTGCTCCAAAAAAGCATCATTTAAGCTTGTTTTTAAGAAACAATATAAGAAACAGAAGGAAAATGAAGTTTATTACCTTCACATGTTTCCCTTGCTTATGCCTTCCGCCCTAACTATCTCCTGACAGTAAAAGATCCAAGAAGCAAACCTGAGAATTAGCACGGATAAACCGGATGACTTTCCCAGGGTATATCTTCTGACCACCGAAACGGCAAAGCTCTGTCCTACAAATGGAAGACAGAAGTTATGACCGCACATGTAGAAAACAAAGGGCATTGACTAACTGAATCTATAACTGCGTTGCAATAACAATCACAGAAGCAGAACTCCTGACACTAAAAGATTCAAGAAGCAAACCTGAGAATCAGCACGCATAACCGGATGACTTTCCCAGGGTATATCTTCTGACCACTGAAACGGCAAAGCTCTGTCCTACAAATGGAAGACAGAAGTTATGACCGCACATGTAGAAAACAAAGGGCATTCACTAACTGAATCTATGACCGCGTTGCAATAACAATCACAGAAGCAGAAACTTACTTTAACACCATCTTCTCGGCTTCAAGAAACCCTCACAAACTCCTGGTTATTTCACACAAATCAAGGATAGACGAATCAGTATCCATAGCATCAACAGGTGACAATATAACTTCCTCCAGAAACTTAACAATGGAGTGCATGCAAATAAGCAATGAATATCGTGATTTGACAGGCAGCTCGAAAACAACTAATAAGTACTGTAAGCTCCTGCTGCAAGGCTGCTACCCTGCCAAATGTAGCACATCAATGAAATAGGCAACTATGCAACGCCAGAGGCCATATCACCTGAGTGCGTGTGCTTCGTTTCAACAGATCTCTAAAAACAAGGGAAACATACTAAGAACCTACAGGTCCAGACCAATCCGCAAGAAATAATATCCACATCCATTGAACTGTAGGGGGACTACTGGCAGTAGAAACACGGAAAACAAATATCTACTGCAGAGCGGGTTCCCTGGTTCATATAGCGCACACACACACACACAAAAGCAAATTTAGACAATGGCGAGGGAAGGAGATCGTCGCAGACGACGTCGCCCTCTCGATTCAACCTGGCGGGCTCTCTTGAGGAAGGAAAGCGCGCGGAGTGTGAGGAGAGCACGGTGGAGGCGGAGGAGCAGAGAGGGCGGCGGCGTTGCAGTGGAGCGAGGATGGCGGACAACGTTGGCGGTGGCGGCGGCGGCGTGAGGGAAACCCTAGTTGCATTGCCTCACTCATGCCCGCTCGCGGGACGGGTGTGTGCAGGAGGCCGTACAGGTGGGCCCTGCCTGTCAGGGCTGTGATTTTATACGGGGGTGAGAGCGACGGAATAAGAGGATAGGAAGGCGACGGGTTACGGTTGCGAGCGGTGACGACGGTTCCTAGCGGTGACGACGTCTACGAAAATATTAGATTGGTATAGATTGACATAACCCGTCGTCTAGACAAACTTTGCAATAGCTCAAATCCTTTGTCCTCCCAGATCCAGGTAAGTTAGTTGCAATACCTGTACAATACTAATCTGTTGTCCTAAATATTCTTATAAGATCAATGTACCAGTCAATTTATTCACTGTTTCAGGTTACAGGAGAGATATTGGAAACATGTACCAATCAATCAAACCGTGATGCAAGGTTAGTCGAGTGCTTGCAATTGATATGCTGATGCTAAACATTCTAGTAACCTGCCACATTTTGTACATTTTGTCGGTGCTGTAGTGAAAACATTCTTTTTTACGTATTTAGTATGAATCTAGATCCTAAAATTTAGCTCCTTGCACTTCACTTTTTTGTTTGATTTAAAATTCGTATGGTGTAGGTCACATTACACAGAACTAACAACATTGATCTATGATAATTTACGTGTGTATATATATATATATATATATATAAACAGGGGAAAGCGTGTGAATCAACTTAAATAATGTAAACAAATTCAAATATATTGAAATACAGGACTGGAGGGGGTGGACGTGGCATGGAGCTAGAGCATACAGAGTCAAGAAGAGCTCAAGAAAATGTAAAGCATTACCTATCCGAGGAGCATAGACTATCAGGTATTATTTTACGTGATTTGAACACTAAGAATTTGCATTATAGACCCCCAAAATGTCCATGATAAGGTAATACCAACCGAGATAAGTAGCACAGATTCATCCTTTTCCTACCAATCAACGATGGATTCCTGTACTTTCCTCATTTCTAGATTTTTGTATTATTGTATGAACTTATGGTTCTATGAGTAAAGGAGATGCCTCGAGTGCCACCAGTTGATTCTATTTAGAGCACACTGAATTTAGGTTCACTAAGCTTCGACTAAGCTTCTTAACATGCAAATCTTGGTTTGTGAGCTATCCAAAAATGCACATGTTTGCATTGTCGACTACTTTTCCGAGGAACAACATAGACATGATGTTCGTTAGACTTGAATCTTATCTAAACCACCTATTTGCCTACTTAATTTCTTCTCCACCTGCATCCATCCATTTCTCTTTGTGGTATCATGAAATTGTCTCTACCACTCAAACCATACTACCAGCCCCATTCAACAATCTTATGGTTCAACATTCCATTTTGAGCAGTTAGCATTGTTAGATGTGTATACTAGTATGTGTATTTTCCCTCTACTTGGAGGTTTTTTTTTGCATATATGTATGTTGTGCATCTTTCCCTCTCGGGCTCGTGGAATAGAGGAGTTTCTCATTCCTAACACGGTATCGGAGCTAGGGTTAGGGTTTACCAGTCCAATGTCCGATCTGCTCTTGCTAGCTGCCGGCAAAGCTTCATCGCCAACGAGCATCTCCCTTCTCTTCCCCATTCCCTTCTCCATTGTTCTCCTCCGGCCTTGCAGCACGCTCCCGGCCGTGCGCCTCATCACACGTACGCCGACCTCACGCACCTCATCGCGCGCCCCGCCGTGAAGTTACCATTGTTACGATCCTATTGCCCGTTGGATGAGGATCTCTCGAGATGTCACCATCGATGAATCACTGCCCCCACTTTATACACCACCACCACGTCATCACATTATGCCCCTTCCTTGCCTCCCGAGATCCCTTCTCGCCGGATTATCCACTACTACGCTCGTCGCTCTAGACCTGTTCCCATGTCGGATCCCTCACTGTCCTTTCTTGGTCCTTCTCCTAAGCCTACTCCTCACTATGACCTCCGTGATCGTGCCACTCTTCTCCCTCCTTCCCGGTATGGCTTCAATGTTGTTGCCGTTGTGGAGGCTACATTTTACCGAGGTGTTGTTGCCCATCCCGAGCGGCAACTTGCTCTGACCGAGGAGATTGCTGCTCTCGAGCGCACTTGCACATGGGATCTTGTTGCTTTACCAATTCATGTCACTCCTATTACCTGTAAGTGGGTCTATAAAGTTAAGACTCGCTCGGATGGATCTCTTGAGCGCTATAAGGCCTGTCTTGTAGCGCGTGGTTTTCAACGAGACTATCGGCTTACATGACTACTGTTCGGACTCTTCAAGCTATTGCCTCCATTCGTCGGTGGTCCATCTCTCTCAGCTTGATGTTAAGAATGCCTTTCTTAACGGTGAGATCCGCGAGGAGGTCTACATGTAGCCACCTCCAGGGTACTCTATCCCGGACGACATGGTTTGTCGGCTGCGTCATTGCTTGTATGGCCTTAAGCAGGTCCCTCGCGCTTGGTTTAAGCGCTTCTCCTCCTTGTCACCGATGTTGTCTTCACACCTAGTGATCATGACCCTACTCTCTTTGTTCACACCTCCTCCTGTGGTCGTACACTCCTTCTATATGTTGATGACATGATCATTACTGGTGATGACCCTCGGTTTATTGAGTTTTTCAAGAAGTGTCTCAATGATACTTTCTTCATGTCCGATCTGGGTCCTCTTCGTTACTTTCTTGGGATTGAGATTTCTTCCACCTCCCGAGGGCATTTATCTCTCACAAGAAAAATATATTCAGGATATTCTCTCTCGTGTTGCTCTCATAGATCGCCACACTGCCGACACCCCATGGAGCTTGGTGTTAACCTACGGCCCACCGATGGTGAGCCTCTCTCTAATCCTACTAGCTATCTCCACCTTGTTGGGAGCCTTGTGTACCTTGGGATCACTCGCCTTCATATCACTCGCTTTGTCCACATCCTCGGCCAATTTGTCTCTCGCTCCCACTCAACTCCACTACACTCACCTCCTTTGTGTTCTACGGTACCTTCGTGGGACTTCTTCTCGCCGTCTTTGCTTTCATAGCTCGGGTTCCCTTCAGCTTTTATGCCTTCTCTCAAGTGACTTGGGCTAGTGATAATTTGGATCGTCGTTCTCTTTTTGCCTATTGTGTTTTTTCTTGGATCTTCCTTGATTGCTTGGAAGACCAAGAAACAGCATGATTGTTTCCCGTTCCAGTGCTAAAGCCGAGTTACGAGCTACGGTGGCTGTGGACGGCTGAGGTTACATGGCTGAGATGGCTCCTTGAGGATTTTGGTGTTCCTGCTACAACACCCACTCCTCTTTGGTCTCGCAGCACGGGTGTGATCAATATTGCTCGAGACCCCATGAAGCATGAGTTCACGAAACACATTGGTGTTGATGTTTATTATACGAGGTCGCAGGTACAAGATCAAGTTATGACTCTTCACTATGTGCCTTCCGAGCTCCGGCTTGCGGACTTCTTCACGAAGCCACAAACACAGAGCACCGTAGTTACTTTCTATCCAAACTCAGCATTGTTGATCAACCCCGAGTTTGAGGGGTGTGTGTGTGTGGCGGGGGGGGGTGTTAGATGTGTATACTAGTTCTGTGTATTTTCCCTCTACTTAGAGGGGTTTTCTGCATATATGTATTTTGTACATCTTGCCCCTCTAGGCTTGTGGAACAGAGGTGTTGCTCATTCCTAACAATCATGATGACTAGATGCATCACCTATTTGCCGAATTGCACTATGTTCTCCTTTGTTGCGGAAAATCGGTAAGATTGCTATTATCAAAAAAAATTTGAAAACGCAGGAGAATTGCGCTTCACCGAACTTAGAGAGAAAAAAGGTGGGTCCCATACATGCTCCTCACACATATGGGGACCGAGAATACAACTTTATTACAACGGACACGCTCCCCTTGACCTAATTTCTAGGAACTTGACAAAGGAAGCATGAGATTGAGGTCTTGTAGCTTCTTGGCTCTAACCAAGGACCGGAGACCATGCTCATCTTTGATGGCTTCTAGAATGGTGTTCTCCAAAGGAGAGGCCCCCTCAAAGATACGAGTCATTTCGGTGCTTCCAAATTTCCCATGCCGCAAGGATGATCATGGAATTCAAACCTTTCCTGTATTCTTTCGACACCCTCTTTACTATTCTACGCCACCACCTAGCGAAGCTGCGCTCATTTTTCCATGGCACTCGAACCTCCAAGCTGCATCAAATTCAGCAAGGTGAACCAAACTTGTCTTGCCACAACACAAGACAACGATATGTGCTGCATATTTTTTCCTCTTGATCACTAAGTGGGCATTTCCTGGTGATCCCAGCTCTCTTAGCGAGTCTATCTGTCGTCTAGCATCTATTTTTGATTGCCAACCACAGAAACATTTTGCATTTAGGTGGTGCCTAACTCATCCAAAGGGGGCACAAAGGATCGAAGGTCACAGCCCCACTGAAATACGCTTTTATGCTGACTTAGCCGAGTACACCCACTAGCATCCAATCTCCGGACATGCTGATCCTCCTGGTCATTCAAGGCAATATTCATGAGGCTGTCCCACAAGCGAAACAACTCTATTATTCCTTCCAAAGAGAGACTTCCTTGGATATCTTGAGTCCATCTGTCATCAATGAGGGCCTCAACAACAGTGCGCCTGTTCTGGTTCCTTGCAGGAATTCTTGCAAATACAAGCGGTGCCGGGCTCGAATTCTGCTATTGTTAGGAATAGTGGATTATTATATTGATTGATGGATCAACCCTAAAGGGATTACATATGTATGGGTTTGATGACCCACCTAGAATAGGAAAAGGACTCTACAATTAGAGTCCTAATCAAATATTACTCTATCTCTAATACCCCCCCCCCCCCCAAGTGCAAGGCGTGTGCAATAAAGTTGTATTTGAAAAAGTTTACATGAAAAACTAAGACCTATTACACAAAAAGAAACTACATCCAAAATATAATTGTTAAAAGTCGTCACATAGTATGGAGTCTTGATCATTGAGTCAAGCTGAAGAGATATAAGAGAAACTACTACTGCAAATCACAAGTACGGAAAAATGATGTGCTGATGTAAATCACACAAACGATAATGATGTGTTGATGTCTATCACAGCAACGATGATGATGGTTGACTGACAAATATAGACTCTCATGGGTATAGATATACTCCAAAACATGAATGTGAATGTGGACGCAACAGAAGATAACTAAACCAATCATCATTGGAAAGTTGTAAATCATGGTGGCGAAGGCCAAAACCAAGTTGGGTTTCCTGGTAGCAAATCTGGAGAGGAGGTAAAAGGTGGGTGTCCATAAAGTACAAAGATTGCTTGCTGAGAAGAAGTATCAGGAGACAGTAGCGACAGCCACCGGGCCTCCGAACAGAGAGGTGGACCATGCCCACGGGCAGCACAACAAGCACATAAAGCAACAAGCTTCTCCGGGTATTTTATGAAACAATCACCCGAGCGATGAGCAGTGTTCTTGAAGTGCACACAAGCATCATTGGATGTCCTATCCTTCCGATAAGCAGCCAACACAATATGAAAAACTGGCATATGAGAGGGTGAAAGAGAATTTATCCGAGTCTCTTGTGCCATGGTGAGAGTAGATCGATGAAGTAATTGTGAAAGAATAAACTCAAATTCTGGCCTTACTCCCTCGATAAATCTATATGTAAAGACCTTCTCAATGAATTGCTGTGTTGTAAACTTATTAGATGTACATTGAGGTACTATGGACGTCGGAGGACACATCGGATGATCAAAAACAGAAAAATAGTGATGGATGGACATATCAACCTGTTCCTGTATATGAATTTGATGTATGAGAGTATAAAGAAGAGCACCAATATACTAAGCATCTTACCTCGTCTTTCCGTGTCCGTTATCGTTATCCACTTTGACGGCGTGCATGTTACCCCGACAACAGCCAACCTCTCGTGTGTTGCGCCTTTCACATGTGAGTCACACTTGTCATAGCGGACATCGAGCATAGCCTGCGATGGGGAGGCGAGGCCGGATGGGTGGGCAAGGCTACGAGAGACAGAGATAGAGCACACCAAGATAGGTAGGCCTGGTGGCACTCACATAGAGATCGGTTATGCGGTGGCGCACGTGGAAACTAGTTGAGTGGTGGCGTTGTGCCTTGAGAGTAGCTGGACAACGGTGTTGTAGACCTAATTGACACAATATAAATAGATCATGAACCCAGGGGATTGCTAAAAAGCTTGTGGACCTAGATGATTATCCGAGAATAGTTTTGCGACTTAGGCGGTGGCCTTCCGACAACATCGTCACGACATCGGCGGCTGCTCGTGAAGATGGTGAGGAGTGCAATTAGTAGCAGCGGCAGCCCACCAAGATAAGATGAATTGATGATGAGATGGGCTGCCACATTAATAGATTAATTACTCGTTGATTGAAGGCAGCAGCTCATACCTTGGTAGGAAAAACCGCGATGGCAACGAAAAATATTGGCCACGGAAGAATTCAGGAGAAGCCTAACTCGATACCATGTTAGGAATGATGGATGATGGATCAGCCCTAGAAGGGTTACATATATATGGATCAGATGACCCACCTAGAATAGGATAAGGACTCTACAGCTAGAATCCTAATCTAATATTACTCTATCTCTAACAAGCATTATGGATGAAAGGTAGAAAAAATAGACGTTAAAGGTAAAGAACTCAATAAATATGTTGACATCATGACAATATTGCTGGCGGTGTCTCTATGTTTGGTAATTAGTTTAAAAAGGATCCAAGATAATATAATGTGCAACTATAGATAGTTTGATAAGGGCAAAATGATATAATGTCACAACTGAAGGGAGCTACAATTCCGTTTAATCTTATTCATGCAACAGAACTATTTCCTGATACCTTGAACATTTTTTGTTTTAAATCTTCTTTGTACTAACTTCTGCAGATTACCCAGAACGTTATTGGAAGAGGTCTATCAGAAGGAATATATCTATGTGGTCCTGTTGGTTGCTTCAGGATACAAGTCTACCTAATCATCAGGGAATAGGTAGCGTGGGACCAGCATTACTGATCACCTTACATTCCTGACCACACGTGAGATCATAGGCATAGCATATCAACAATAGGAACATATGAATATGTAGAATTCTACAACTAAGAAATTAAATTATATAGCTGATTTTGTTTTCTCTGCAACAGGGATTTCAAGGTACCGCTTATCTGTTCTGAAGGCTGCTACAAATAACTTCTCTTCTGAAAACTTGATAGGATGTGGTGGTTTTGGCACTGTTTACAAGGTACTTGTTGCTGCTTTCAAAACAGCTTTCAGGTTTTATTATGAGAAAAACGTGAAGTACTTCAAGGTTAAAAATCAGAATTAAAATACCGGATGCATGCAACATATTGATGATTTAAAGACCTGTAATCTAATGTAACAACAAACTAAATAGTAAAGGAAGCTTTTATGGGTCAGCTATTTGATTGAAACTACATCATTTAATTACCAAGGTTAGTAACATCCTATTTGTTGCTGAAAGGCTCATGAGGTTTATGGTAATTCTAGAAAAGGTTAACCACTCAAAAGGGTCTAACCACTTACATGACTGTTCTTTCAGGGTCAATTGCATGGAGGACATGTTGCAATCAAAAGATGTTTTACCTCTGGCTCTGTATCAGAACGAAAGAGTCTGTGCCTACAATTTGAAAGAGAAATAGGACTTCTGACAAGGCTTCAGCATGTAAATATAGTTAGGCTTCTAGGATATTGCATTGAACGGGGAGAGAGGATCTTGGTATATGAATACATATCAAATGGTAGCCTTCAAAAAAATTTATATGGTATATTTTCACAAGCATTTCCATTAACTATGTGTACAATGAATTTTGATAAAAAAAATTATCCCTGAAACCTTTTCTTTGCAATTTTTCGTCACAGGAACAAGGATAACACTTGACTGGTCTCTGCGCTTCCGTATAATTATAGGAATGGCCCAGGGCATTGTTTATCTACATGAGTACTCTGGTATTAATATTCTACATCGTGATCTAAAACCTGCCAATGTTCTCTTGGACAGTTGCATGAATGCCAAGATTATTGATTTTGGCATATCTACAATTCTGGGCAGTAAGATGAATGAAGATGGGATCAGAGGCACATGGTAAGGGTCTATTAGAACATCTCTACCGTACTGATCGTTTCTAGTTCTTCAATTACTAATAACTTATTAATTATATTTCCTTATGCAGTGGTTATGTAGATCCTGAATATTTCAGGTGTGGTACATTTTCGCGTGAGTCTGATGTGTATAGTTTTGGTCTCATTCTCCTCGAGATTGTTACAAGAAAGAGAAACTTTTCATCTCTAAGTGAAGGTCCTTTGCATGCTGGTTTGGATTATGTGAGTAAAAGTTTCCAACCATGTGCCTGTAGTGGCAATTGGTACAAAAGTTCAATAATAGTTATAGGAACTGCAGACAGCTATTTCTAGTAAACAAAAAAGTCTTTATCTTCCACTGCTTCGTGTATGAATTATAATTTCTGAGTAGTGTTTCAAATCCATGTAGTAAGGGTGTGCCCGTCTGGATCACTAAACAGTGGATGTTCCCTTAACAATAGAATCGTTAGAACTTTCATTTGACAAGAATCTCTGCAGGCGTGGGAAATGTGGAGAGCTGGAAGATCAATGGAGTTCATCGATCCGTCACTGCATGATGAACCACGGATAGCAGATATACTAAGGTGCATCCAAATAGCATTGCTCTGTGTTGAACCTAGGCGAGGTGACCGACCCACCATGCCAGAGGTTATTCTGATGCTAAGCAGCGACTCTGTGACCCTACCAGCCCCACAACATAGAGGTTTTGAAGATACACCGGTGGATTCCTCATGTTCGACTGAGCAGATACACTCTGGACCTTTGGACTCTGATGCTTAGTAAAATTGAGTTGCAATATATCACTAGATCACGAGTGGCGATGCTTAGCTGATTTTGTGTAAACTTGGCCAACACTTTTTTTATGTGCTTCTTGGATGCAAACAGAATTATCCCTGGTCAGCGTAGGAGCAAATACAACCAAGGAACGGATATATAACTCCACATACAGGTTAATGAAAATATTTGTCAGTTCACCTGCTTCTCTCTATCAACTAAGGCCTTGTTCGGTTTGGCCGGAACGGGCCGAAATGAGGCCCATTCCGGCCAGAATTCAGTGACCCACAATGAAATAGGTTTTGTGGGTACCCCGTGAACGTTGCGAGTTAGCATTTTTAAAACATATCTCTGGTCTAGTAGCATGTCCACATAAAATTTCATTGACATGCAAATTGATTTGATTGGTCAAATAATTCAAATTCAATTTGAATTGAACCGCAACTCAAGTTTCAACAACAGAAGTGAGGTCTACTGTTGCAGTGCATGCCAAAAGAAAAATCTGGGCCAAGAGGCGCTAATTTTCATTGAGGTTTAATACCCCAATTAAATGGAAGAAGCTTAACTTTTATCCATTTTCCCTGAATTACCAGAATTTATGTAAGAGGAATTTGAGACCAACTCTTCGTGCATGTCAGTTTCTTGAGTTCCTCTACCCATAGGATTTTTGGATCTCAGTTTCAAGCTAGAGAAGTATTTATTTTAGATTTTTCTATTGGAGGAAAAGCCACAAGCTGTGAATCGGAAAAAATGAAAAGATGCCAAGGAATATTCCCTTGGCACCTGCTTGCCAGTCAACCAGAGGTGCCTCACGGGCAGCTCACACCAGACATGCCTGGCTGCGGCGTACGTCGACGACGCCGCGTGGGCGTGTTCCTCCGCGTGTCGCCCAACCTGGTTCGCCTGTCCCCTGCGCTCTCAGAACCGAGTCCCCAGCCTGAGCTCCTCTTCCTTTCTTTTTCCTCTCTACCGAGCTCGAGCTCAAGCAGCCATGGACGCCGCCACTTGAAGCGTGCTGCACGTCGTCTCGCAGCCTCCCAGCTCCTAATCCACCACCAAAACCTGCGCAAGGATTTCCTATCACTCTCAGGAGAGACCCCACATGGATTCCTAGGACGAGCAGCGAGTATTCTCCATTTTTCCCTGGTGACACCGTTGCCGGCCACCTCTGACGCTTTCGTAAATTGCGCCACCCATGATACATCCTGTCATGCGATTCTTGTTCGTATGCATGCGCGAATAATTGTATCACACCTCTAACCTGCTTCCCCTTCGATTTCTGCGCCTGTTTTCCCCATCCGTCCATCACCGGCCGTCGCGAGGCCCCGAAGCCCCCGACGTCGGCCACCCTCTAGCCCTCTTACTTGCATTTGAACAGCGTGCCGAGGAATACCTTGGTCCACTGATGCTGTGAGAAGAAACGGTGCTCGATTTTGTAGGCTGTGCCGAACGCACGACCTCGCCGAACGTCGTCCAACCCCGAGCGCAAGCGTGCTTTGTCGCCGGCCATTTTCTGGTGAGCATCTGACCTCTGGACCTCCTCGGATGGATGCGAGCCAGGTTCCTGTGCGTGCTGGTATTTTTCGAGGAATTTTTCGATGCCGTTTGACCCGGTTTCGGCATGCTGCGCCGCCTCCGGCCATGGCCGAGCTCGATCTCCTCTGGCCGCACGCCACGCTCGGCCGCCCTGAGCTACTGGGCCGCGACGCGGACTGGGCCGCCGGCCGAATCGGCCCATGTGCCGTTTATTTCCTTTTTATTTTCCAGGAAATTGAAAAAAATGCTAGAAAATCATGCAAACTTCAATAATTTATATCATTTTCTTTCCGAACTCGAAATCATGCAAAACAAAATTTGTCAGAATCCTTGAGACATGTACTATTTAATGCTGCAGCTAGATTGGCATGATCAGAGGCAAATTAATTGAGTTAATTTCCTTTTTGGAGATTCAAGAATATGGCTTAATTAATTGTTGGATTGCCTTTAAATTTGGAGCTTAGCTTAATTATTGTCCAGAGCACGTGCATAGTAATCAGAGGCCATTAGTTAGTTATTTTAATTAGCTCTCGCAAATTTTAACGATTTATTTTTGTTTAAATGCGATGATGATTAAAAATGCTTCATGAGAATCAATGAATTAAATTAGTTGCTAATTGCAAATCAAATAATTTCACCTCGCTGGACACTAAGTTAATTTATACTTACTAATCACGTGTATTTGATGAAATTCGCACATATTCAATAAAATATATAAATCATGTTTTCATCAAATTCACACATCACTCTTGCATCATATAGTCTGCGATGGTGAACACGGTGACCAACGAGGAGGATCCGGAAGCTACTGTTGTTGTTGACACAACTGTTCGGGGTTAAGCTCAAGGCAAGCTCCAGTGCACAATGTTTTAATTAAGCCTTTATTTTCACCATTGTGCTTGTAGGTCCGTAATGTGCGTTAGATTTGCGGGAGTTGTGATAAGAACCCTAGCATGCGATATGACACTCGTTTATCCTTGTCGATAGCCCTACGTTAGATGCTTGCTTAAATAGGACGATGATCCGTCGTGTGGTACGGAGACCACTCTTAGATAGGGAAATCACTTTTGGACACGATGCTAAGTATTTGAGATGAGAAATGAAAATCGGAGGCCGGACGGGCAACTTAGGTGGAAAGTGAAGGACTCGAAAGAGTCTTGAAGGTGGTAGCCCCGTCTATACACACAAGGATCGCGTCGTGTTCGGCCCATGTGGATAAGTTTGAACGTACTCGTTTGCATGCTCGGTGTTAATGGGCCCGATAAACCGATGTATCGATGGTTGCTCGTATGTTAGAGAGATACCCTACTCCCTTGGTTACTAGGCAGGAATTTGGGAGGAGAGGAGGGAGCACTCTACTCACGGATGACGTCCGGGACGGCATCGCGTGGGAGACCCATCTTGGGAGAGCTAGGCCCGACTAACACTATAGTATCGGCTAGGAAAGATTGTCTCATGTGGCTTTTGGAAAGCGCGTATGTGACGTGCAATCGAGGTTGCTCCTGCAGGATGTAAATCGATTCGAATCGCTGCCCCTCACGAGTATCGAGTACCACTTGTCCCGTCGACCGGAACGTAGTAAGAAGAGAAACATTGATGATGATGATTATGATCAATTTGTTGTATTGCTCAATTACTTGCTTGGAAATATGTAATGCAGTAGCATAGTGCAAATAAAATTTACTCTTTCATGCAACTTAATTAAACTGCTAAAAGTTGAAAGTAAGGATTTACTTGTAAGCCAACTTAGTGCTTAAATTATCCTACCCCCGGCCTTTGCATGTCTAGGAGTCGACCGTAGTTGGCCACTTTGACGAGTCGGTCTTGATGAGCTCTAGTTGTTCGGAGCTTTTCTCTATGTGGTCTTCGAGAGGACCCCATCGCACATGAGATAGTCGTTGGAGATGAAGTCCGCGGGATCGGTCCTCGGACGGAGACCATTACACTCGGGAGTGGTGCGGTCCGGAGGAGTAGAGACCTTGATGTGCCGACAAGGTGTTTTAGGGCAGAAACACCTGTCTCCGTCGGATGCCCCCTAATGTATTGCCGAGAGAGCGATTGTATCTTATTGCTTCCGCTGTACTAGTTATTCTCCAAACTTATTTGCTTCGGTGCTCAGGAGACTCGGATGTACTACCGTACTTGGATGGATGTATGAGACTTGTACTTATATCCATTGTATCGTGCTGATGTTTGTATGTTGTAATATCGGACATCATAGCGCGTGATGCCATCCATAATGATCCTGTGAGGTGGGTCCGTCACGGTGGGTAAAAGTGTGTTTGGTTAGAAGCTGACCTAGAATGAAATTGGGCCCATTTCGGTGATTCCTTTTCTCTAAAGGCCCCGTTTCATTCTGCACCCGAGGAGATCAGGAACAAAAATCCTACTTCCCACAAATCGAGCGACGACATCGCGAGGCAGGGCGCAACACGAGGGTGGCGCAAGGCGAGCACAACGCCAGGGCGGTGTGGCGGTGCTAGCCGGAGGAAAATCGAGGCTGTGCGGGCGAGCCAAAGCATGGGTGGCGTGGCGGAGCAAGTGACCGCGGGGCGCGACACGAGTCAACGGTGTTGCTGCACCATCGTGACGGCACAGCACTACGACACGGCGAAGTCTATCCCTTCCCTCCAACGTCGACGGCCTCCGTCTTCTCCCCGGTAAGCAATCGTCCCTTCCCTTCTTATCTCCCTTCCTGCTAGGGTTTTTGATCCTTGACTTATGCACTAGATCTGTCACTCAATCTTGAGTAGGCCTCACTAATCCACTCGCAGTAGTGTTCTTGGATTGCTACTGGACTACTATGGTTACGTAGTAGTTTGTTAGCTCTGATTGGAGGTCTAACGGTGTGAGTCTCTTTCCTGATTAAGGGTCCCTTTGGTTTGGCTTTTTAGGTGCTTTTGCTTTTTGAAAAGCTGAAAGCCAACCAAAGGGCGTGCTTAAATAAGTAGCTGTCAAGAAAAGCAGGTGCTTTTCCCAAGTACAAATGTGAAAGCACCTTCCTCCTACTTTGCTCGAGTGTGAAATCCTCGTGATGAAAATTACCCACCATCGGTGGCGGAACTCTATACAGGGCCACTAGGGCCATGGCCCTAGTCGTTGCCTAGAAAATCTTAATACCCCTTCTTAACTTTTAGGGATATTTACCTTACTTAATAACAATTAAGAGGATGGTTACCCATCTAAATAGACGTTAACATCTTAGTACTTATTGCCTTGCCCCTGCCCACGAGTAAAATCAAATCAACCTCATCCAAAAATAGAATAATAACAAGAGTTAGAGACAATGAAATTAAACCTCGAGTCATATATGTTAATCAAAATGTTACTCATGTTGTGTCCAATGAAATGGGGGAATAAAAATATAAGATCTTCACCGAAAGATAATAAAGATCTGTTAGTTAGCTAATGCTTGTTAATTAGAGTGTTGAAACACTTTGAGTATATTATTTTGTTTTTCTACAATATATTGGCGCCTCATCGATAGAAGTTTTTCTTGCGCCAACGTTAGTGGCCCTAGTCTTGCCGTGACCAAAGTTCCGCCA
>JAUNZO010001098.1:0-18775 GCA_031894775.1 Chloris gayana
AAGAACGGAAATTAATTTGGTGCGGCCCTGCCGCACACTGCAGGTTTGCGGACCCACGTCAGATATTGGACGCGTGGAAAATCCTACGGGCGGGGTAGGTTCACAGGTTCACGTAGAAAGCATTTCTCGATGTTCCAGGCTGGACTCGATCAGCTCGGCTGCGTCGGCTCGACTAAAGAAAATACGACGCCGCCTAAAAGGAAAAAGAAAAGAGCGTGCCCTAGTTTGTAGTTTCTACGGGAGACGGCGTAACCATCGACGGAATTCCCATCGGCCGATCGGCGCCGTTTTGGTTGATTCTCTCAATTTGATGCTGCAACCCAATGTTGTCGACCATGAAGATGCAGACATCGAGATGGTGCAGCCTAGGCCAGCAGTGGGCAACGTCGCAGCCGCCGTCCATCAAGATGTAGCCATCGAGAATGTCCTACCTACGTATGATCTTGTTTTATTCAGTTTTTTCTCATGTGTAATTTCTATTTTAGTCGTATCATCTTGCTTTAATTCTATTACTGCAGTTGCATGCTTCAATCCATACAAGAATCTTCTGTCGACACCGACGGCATAACCACCGAACACGAGAGTGCCGCAACTGTTCAGCAAAACAATGATGAAGGCGAGGAGGGAGCGCCGGTAAGGCTACCAAGTTCTTTAATCATCATTTTGTCTTATCATTAGTGCATCGTTTGATCATGGATGACATGTGCTTACATTTTCCTAACCCGTGAACTGAAGTTGATTGTCCCTGAAGTTGGAATGGCTTTTGAATATGAGGCCAATGCTTATGATATGTACAACACTTATGCCGGCAAGGTTGGCTTCAGAATTAGAAAAAGCACGATAAAGCATAGAAACTCAGATGGTTCTATATCTCAGAAAAAAATTGTTTGCAGTTGTGAAGGATATCAGAAAGCTGAGTCATCAAATGGTACGACAAGGACAGGATGCAATGCTCGTATTCAATTTAGTGTTAGCAAAGAGGGGATTTGGACGGTGCAAAAAATTGTACTTGAGCACAATCATTATCTTGCAAGTCCGAATAAGATGAAAAATCTCAGGTCTCAACGACGTATTACAGAAGTAGACAGAAAGTTAATTAGCCATGTACGACAAGCTGGAATGAAGCCTGATCAGGTGTATGAGTTCATGAAGCAGTTTTATGGAGGAGCTGACAAAGTGCCATATTCAAGGATGGATTGCAATAACGAGATTGGCCGTGAGCGCAAGAAGTACTTAGAATCCAATGATACACGGACACTATGCAATTATTTAAAGAATAAACAACTAGAGGATCCTACATTTTTCTATGCAGTTGATATAGATGAGGAAACTAGTCGCATTGTTAATTTCTTTTGGGCAGATGGTCAGTTGATCATGGATTATGCATGCTTTGGTGATGCTGTGTCATTTGACACCACGTTTCAAACTAATAAGTTTGAAATGCCCTTTGCTCCAATCCTTGGAACCAACCATCACAAGCAAACGATAATTTTTGGAGCTGCACTGTTATTTGATGAATCTATTCCATCATTTATTTGGCTCTTTGAAACCTTCTTATTAGCCATGTCAGGGAAGCATCCAAGCACAATATTCACTGATCAAGATGTGGCCATGGCAGGAGCAATTGCTTATGTATTCCCAAACACAAGCCATCGTCTTTGTATATGGCACATTTATCTAAATGCTGCTAAACATCTTGGGCATGTAATTCAGAAGCATCCTAAAAATTTTCTTTCAGCTTTTAAGAGTTGTGTATACGAAGACAGATCAGAGGTTTACTTCAACAAGAAGTGGCAAGATTTGTTGCGGGACTATAACCTTGAGGGGAATGAATGGTTGTCAAACTTATATGAATTGAGGGGAAAATGGGCTATTGTATTCCGCGATTCATTTACAGCTGATATGACCTCGACACAACGGAGTGAAGGAATGAACAATGTTTTTAAGAAGACGTTTCGTAGAAAACTTGGTCTTTCAGAGCTTCTTGCTGAGTGTGAGAAGGTTTCTGCTAGTCTTCGTTCAAATGAGTTGGATGCAGATTTTCAGTCTTGGAGAAAGAGCCTAGCTACTTATAGCCCAAATTTACCTATGTTGAAGACTGCAGCTGAATCTTATACAAAAAGATACTTAGAGTTTGAGGCAGAATTTAAAGATAATTTTGTATTCACTGGTGCATTGATAGAAACTAAGGGGGCAATCTTGACATATATGGTTACTCATATGCAATCTGATCATGGAGCAACAGTTGTATTGAACACTGAAGATATGACCATTGAGTGTTCTTGCAGGAAGTATGAATCTATAGGTATGTGTACAAATTTTGAATAATATAGTTTATATTAAAAAGTTGTTGAGTAATGGCATTCATATATGTCAGGTATATTATGCAAGCATGCCCTCAAAGTGTTCAATATAAAGGATATTTTTGATTTGCCGTCAAAGTATATATTGAACAGGTGGACAAAATATGCAAAAATAGGATTTTATGTTGAGAAAAAACGAGGAACCGAGAGGGAAAATTTGACGAACCAAGCTGCACGTATATCGAGGAAGGCAACATCCATTTCATAAGTGTTCTCTGTTCAAGGAACTTCTTGATGATTTGGAGAAATCCATAGATAAGTTAGACTTGGAAGCAGATAATGCTATAATGAAATCTCAAGAAAAAGCAAATGAGGTTCCTTTAGTATCGACTGATTGTGCTTATACATTAACAGGTAAAATATCATTTAGAGTTCCTCGAGTGGTAAAAGGCCCAAGGAAAAAACGATCAACCATACCCCTTGAAAAGAAAAGGGGGAAGAAAAATAAAAGTGGTAACAAGAAAGGTATTAATCCTATTGATTACTTTTCCCATTCTACCATGTTGTATTTAATTTCCTGTTTGTTTCAATTTATACTATTGATCACAGGTGACGATCAAAATATTGTAACAGAAAATAGAAATAAAGGTGTTGATCCAAAAGAACTGATGGTAAGACACATGACTTGATTCATTATACTCCATTCTCATTTATCGTTACTCAGATACACGTTTTATGGACAATTTAATATTTGGTGACATAGGACCTTAATGCCGGAACAATTGATGCTAATGGCATACAGAACTTTTCAAATGATATGTACAGCCAATCTTCTACCATGGTGATTCCATCAATCCAGGGTGGTTATGCTAATGCCACAATGCCATACAGTAATATGTACATGGGTTCTTCTGCCATGGATGCTCATGTTACACAAGGAGGATACACAAGTCTCTTACTTGGAGTTCATCAAGATGCTTCGTCAGCTGCTAGAAAATTAAGTTTTGATGGAATGCCAAATAATGAAAATATATGATTGTACTCTTTTTTGTGTAAGGAATCAAACATTTCATATTTTGATGAGTACAATTTTTCAGATGAACTCCCTGTACAAAAGTTACGATCTGCTGCTTCTCCATGGTTGATTTGTGGTAAGCAGTTTGCGAGTGGCGGGGCAATTATGATGAGCTGATTTGTTGCGTTGGTGATTTGGATCGGTTGATTGCCTTCCCTTGATTTTATTAAGAGCTGAGAAGGGCAGCCGCCTTCCGACTTGTATTCTAATCCCGTTTTGTTTTGGATCCGAGACGGGAGGACTGACATGGCCGATCTCGTAAGGCGAAGCTTCTGCAGCCACGATGTCGTATTTTCTTTAGCCGAGCCGACTCAGCCGAGCTGATCGAGTCCAGCATAGAACATCGAGCAATGCTTTCTACGTGAACCTACCCCGCCCGTAGGATTTTCCACGCGTCCAATATCTGGCGTGGGTCCGCAAACCTGCAGTGTGCGGCAGGGCTGCACCAAATTAATTTCCACATAACAACACGTTCATAGCAGTTGAATTCCAAAAATCTTTGGACTGATCCTGAGAAGAAACTATATCAACCTGACCTTGGTGACAAAATTTCCGCAAATCCAGGGGTGTTCTGCAATCAGGTGGGAGAGTTGGAGTCACTATAATATGCTGCTTCTTGAGGGGAGGCAGAAGCAAATGTGATGTGATACTGCTAACATAAGCGAAGCCACTACCACAAAATGGTATCTTCCATGCATAAGAATCTACAACCTTCCGCCAGAACTTTGGACATGGATTAGCTCTTAGCAACCCTCCAACAATATTGGCACCATAGAAAGATCCGTTAAGCCTCGTCACAATTACTCTTCCGAATGCCATAAGGCTTTTGTTCTGCTCGAGATCAGTACTCTCAAAAACCTGCGCCTTGAAGAAGAACCAGTATTCTTCCGGTGGTAAATTACGTAGTATTAATGGCCTGACTGTGCCGATGCTGGCAATGTGCTTGTTATTACTTGTAAGAATGATCTTGCTCCCATGCTTAGTTGACGTCAAGCTTCGCAATAGCACCTTCAACTGCTGCATATGCTGCAAATCAATACTCTGAAATATGATAAGGAACCTGCTTCCATTCAGCTTCTCCTTGAGCACTTCTATAGTCTGATCACTGTTCCATACCATAGTTTCACCCATCGAACATGCAAAATGGGACTCAAAAACCATGATTGGTGAGAAGTAATTTTGTACTCTTGCATCAACACAGACTCTCTGCACAAGAGTGGTCTTCCCGACTCCGGTGTGGCCAATCACAGGAAGGATACCCAATTTCTGTCCTGATGAGCATTTCTCCTGTAGCAAGAAGTTGATGATTCGCTCTCGCTCAACATGCCGGCCAAACATTTCACAGTCGACAAAAAGGTTTGTCATAACTGACCGGTGCACCTGTGGGGGATAGTTTTCCAAAAGCATGATAAACTCCATGAGATTCTCGGAGGTGACCTGCAATTTTTCGAGCACCTGATCGAGATCACGAACATCTTTGTTTTGGAAAAACATAGTTGTGGTCGTGTCTGCTGCTACCCGCAAGCGTTTGGCTGGGTTGAGTGCAGAGAACGAGAAGGATTCACGTTTATCTTGAACGTCATCACCACTATGGTATGCACCTTTTACAGTATTGTACCTGAACATCTCCAGCATGTAGCGGCCTCGGTACGCAACGTAGATAAGCTCGGAGAGCCAGTTAAGCAGGCTCTCACTTTTGATTTGCCGCACCTCAGCCTCTTCCACTGCACTCTGAATCTTGATCACCAGATGATGTACGATCCAAAGTTTGGCTTCGATTCTCTTTTCATTTTTGAACTGGCCCAAGAGTTGAGAAATAGCTCGGCTGACCATATCGGTGATAACCGAGGAGATGACAACATTGGCCATCAATGAACTTGTGCTGCTTCTTTTTCTAGACTCGGGAGCAATTCAAAGGTGGAGAACTGGGCATGCTATATATTAGTAAGGCGACAAATGTCCCGTACAATGAACTTCCCAGGTGATATTGAGTTAGCAAGGCACCTTCTTATATACCGAAGTACAGATCGCGAAAACTTTTAGTATTCTTAGTGGCGACAATAAAAATACTTTAACATTTCTTAATACTAATTGCAGTTATGACGATCACACCTGCTCCCTGCGACTAACTACTATTCAACGGATGCTGCATTGAAGATCTAAAATATTGGACAGCTGGCTGTATTCCGTTCAAATAAGTCTACTTGAACTTTAGCTAGAGGTTAATTGACTTGTCATCTACATGTGTTTATTTCTTAATACTAATTGCAGTTATGACGATCACACCTGCTCCCTGCGAGTAACTACTGTTCAACGGATGCTGCATTGAAGATCTAAAATATTGGACAGCTGGCTGTATTCAGTTCAAATAAGTCTACTTGAACTTTAGGTAGAGGTTATTTGACTTGTCATCCACATGTGTTTCTTGGTGTCAAAATTTAGAGAATGATTAATAAACGTGGACACTGAACCTGGTAAATGGTATGGTGACAAGTAATATTTGGGATAGAGAGAATATCGTGTGAATTTTGTGGTCAATGCCGCGATACGTAATTCTATTGTGAATTGGTCGACCAGAGGGCAGATTGGCTCCATCTGTATGCTTCGTGACCCATATCTCATACTACGAGTCAGAGCATCACCAAACAATAAAATGCGAGTCCTGGGTATTCAGCTTCCATGGGTTATATGTAACTAACTGAGATCTTTTCTTAACGTGAGGTTTAAAAAGATGTCGTCAATATATAAACCAGAATTTAACTGTAATATATACACTCTGATATTACACCAGCTACAGTCCACCGAAGCCTGGAACATGAAATCAAAGCCATATAAACAACGCCAGACCGGTGCACAATTATTTTCTTCGCGCAAAGCCTTGTCACAAATGCCAGGATAAAAATGGCGAGACCCAAAACTAAATAAAGAATGAGAGGTTTTCAGGTCCAAAATAATGGCTATTATTTTTCCTCAACTAATAGACATTAGTTCAAGGGCAGTTTAGTAATTATACTAAAAATTAATATTTTTTATCATACAAACTTGTGTTAAATACACTTAAACTTGACTACAATAATAATGATGATGATTAATCAAATTTAAAATAAATTTTTTATAACATATTCATGTAAAATTGACTAACTTATTAGTTATGATGAATTTTTGTATTATAATCATATTATTTTGACAATATTACCCTTACTAATGGCCATTAGTTATTAACTTCTAAAATTTAATCTACACCGTTAGATCCAACTAATGACCATTAGTTGAGAAAAAATAATGACCATTATTTTGGACCTGAAAACACCCCTAAAGAATACACACTCCTCGAGTACATGGCGTAATTATGGACAGGTGTTGAATCCGAGTACTGAACAAATCGCCGCAAGGGTATCAAACAATTGCACACAGATCGGTGGGACCTGACGAAAATATGCCCTTTGTTGTCGGTTTTATTAGCACCCTACATATATACTACGGGTGTGTTCGTTTTCTAGGTCTAAACTTTAATGCTATCACATCAAAAAGAATCATACTATTTGGGAGTACTAAATAAAGTTTAATTATAAAATAAATTACAGGCTTCTAGACTAATTTACGAGATGAATCTAATGAGGTTGATTAAGTCGTGATTAGAAGACGGTTACTTGTAGCATTACTTTAGCAAAATATAGATTAATTAAGTTCATTAGATTCATCTCGAAAATTAGCATCAATCTTTCGATAGGGTTTTATCATTAAATTGATCGAAATATTTATAAATAGTAAGATTCTCTCGTGATGTGACAGTGCTAAATTTTAGAGTGTAGGAAACGAACACACCCATCTCTCGTCAGAACTGTAAGCATTTGTTGACTTTCGAATGTCATGTTTGATCATTCATCTTATTCAAAAAAAATGTTAATAAATTTAATTTATTTTGTTACAATTTACTATATTCCTAGATACGGAGGGAGTAGAAAGCAAGAGGTGGCTATGGAACGTGCAATATGATGTCAGTAGCATCACTGTTTGGAACCAACAGTCTTGGTTCGTCAACCAGTAATATTCCCAAGCATTTTGCACGATCAAATGATGACAGCTAGAAAGACTGACTATTTCCGTCAACATCATCATCACTGTGGTCTGTGGTATGAAGCTTACGCAATATTTCCTGCAGATAGATGTCATGCATGTAGTGGCCTTGGTATGAAACATTGACACGCTCGGAGAGAACCAGTTCAACAGACCCATGTTTTAGGACTTGCTATTTTTCAGTTGACTAAAGTTGAAGCAACTTTCAGTCACCTGGGTTTTGGGCTTCGCATTTCCTATTTTTTCAGACCCGTTAAGAGAAAATAGTGTAAACAAATGACAAAATACAATTTGTTTCCATAGGAATACAAAAGATAAATTTTTAGAATGCATCTTTTTACTAAGACACATAACCCTAAAAAATTTTCAAACTTCAAATCGAATCAAATCATTTGTTCAGACCCATTAGCCCCGAACCGTGACCCACTCCATGCTAGCTCCGTGCCCCACGTCGCGTGCTCGCTCCGCTCCAACATGAACCCGGTCCCGCGTTCCTTCAGCCATCGACTGAGTTCTTCTCCCCCGTTCAGTCGGCCAAACGGTACGAAATCCAATTTTTTATTTGAACGGAGAAGTAAATAGGGAAATTGCTTGGCTAACTGTTTCGGTGATAACTGAAGAGAAAATTGCATTGGCCATCTGCAAGATTGCTGTCACTATACCACAACACGGCATCAACAACTTATCGTGGGTCACTAAAGGCGCCTATAGCGACTCACCGTTAAAGGCCTTCAGTGACCTATGTTTTCGTTCGCTAAAGCTGACATCGCTAAAAGTTTTAGCGACCAACATCTTTTTAGCTACCGATCGTGAGTCACTAAAAGTAATTAGTCATTGACAATCACAATTGTGGAAAGATTAGCGACCTAACATCAGCCACAATATAGATCCTCACAATTAATACATTTTCAAAGTAATTAGTCATTGACAATCACAACTATTGAAAGAAGCAAGCCCTCATCATGTTGTAACAACTTCATTAAAATCACATTGATCAAGAAACAATGTGGTCTATCGAAGGCAACATAATAATATAATAGCTGCCACACCTCACAAAGTAACATCATGGCTAAGTGCTGTCACACCTCGCAAAATAACATCATGTTACGCTAAGTGCTGCCACACCTCACAAAATAACATCATGCTACACTAAGTGCTCGTGTTAGTTCAGAGCAACCTAACTAGTTTGTATTACAAAAGTGCAAAGATGCTGCAACCCATGAACTTTGTCTTGCACAACACTTGCAAAACTACAGAGTACAAAATCAGTCGCAAGTCTTTGATGATACAAAATGTTAGCTTCAACCAATCAGCTTCCTTATGAATGCCCAATCTAAATATATTAAAACGCGTGCGTTCTCTCGTAAAGGAACCACACCACGTTAGCACCTACCTTTCTAGCCGTCGGATCTTGCCTCAATAGAGTACGAACCGTCTGATTGCTCTATTTGACTTTTATGTTTACGTCCTTTCAGTAACATCGAATTGCGTTGTATTGAAGTCAGGTCCTCCTGCCTCTCTTCTCTCTCGATCCTTCAGTCTTGCCTGCAAAGCTCCGTCTCCATGTCCACAGTCCGCTGCCGATGTGTTCTCTGCTCGGCGTGCCCGTCGCTTTCCTCGAGCTCGTGCGTCATCGCGAGCACCACTTCCAACCTAGGAAAAATTTATCGGTTCGATATTTTCGAAATTTCTGGCATGCCGTGTTTACCCGTGGAGGCCGGTAAATTTTGCATATCAGTCAAAAATTTTGGTAAATTTAAATTATTATCATTAGATATCTATGATTATACAAAAGATAAATAATCATGCTAAACTAAAGCCTAAATTGGTCCAGTCCTTGATCAAACTTACTCTTCTAGCTATTTTTTCTCTCATTTGTTCACGTCTCATAGAAATTGCAATTGTACATCATTCAACCTAATGTTCTCATATTGCAAGCATAAATAATTATCATATTATTTTTGTTGCTAAACAGTTTAGGAACTAATTATGCTATGTTTCTATTAAAATCAAGTTAAAAATTTTAAATTTTATTTTAGAATTTTGAATCCTTTTTTGAATTTTTTCGGATATTTTCGAAAATCTGGTTTACCAGTGACCTCCGATAAATCTTTTTTACCGGTAAATTTTTCCTAGCTTCCAACACAGCTGCCTGCATCTCCCCCGGGTGCCGCCTCCACTGGCGATGCAGCCCGCATCCAAAGAAAAGAAGACGAGTGAAGGAGGAGATCCTGCCCGTCAATGTCACAACCATCTCACCACTGCTTCCTCCGGCCTGTTCCGTGAAGCATGGACGACGAAGAGCAAGACCATGGTCTGCGGCAGCTTGGAGCAGTGGCTCACCTCCGTCGCTACCTCTACAGACCTATAGCTCTCTCCTGCTACAACTGTGCCGCACCTGCAACACTGCCTCGCGCCGCAACACGACTACAGACCGGCCCAACTCCCTCCATGGTGCGCCTGCTACCTAGCTCTCCTCCATGGCCCAATCCGCCCGGCTCTGCATTGTCAATGTAGTTTTTGGTTTGTGGGTGCGACATGAGAAGTCAACATCGTGGAAGTATAGATGGCATAAAAGTTTGTACAGCCAGAAAAATTGCCTCCATCCTTCCTCCTGCTCCTCTATTCTCTAGCAGGTAATATTTTTTTTCCTTTTGATCTTGCAATTCATTGGATCTTGAAGCCAAATATAATTTATGATTGAAATTGGGACTTCCATTGTGTTATAAAAATCGCCACTGCATCTGTTGTCCATATCTGTTCGGGACAATAGCTCCCATGCGACGCCTTTCACCTGGGATACGACATCGTTGGATGGAATGGCTCACATGCAATGCCTTTGTGGTCCAAAATAGCCAGTACACTACAAGAAACATGGTAATCTATGATGAATTTTGTATGACGTTATTAGATAACGTCACAGATATATTTGCATTTATGACGTTTACCTATTTTTCATCATGAATGTACATGGGTGGATATTAAGCCCAACAAACTATGACGTTTTGTTAAATTCATCACAATCCGGCCCACAATACTGTGACGTTTCAACACTTACGTCATAAACTAAAAAAATGTGAGCTCTTTTAAACTTTTTTGAGAATTAAATTTAATTGCCATAAAAAAAGAAATTAATTGAGCACTTTGTCCAGTCAGCGCCGTAATTAAACTTTTTGAGAATTAAATTTAATTGCCATGAAAAAATAAATAATTGTGCACCTTATCCAGTCAGTGCCGGAATTAAAGGGCAAAAATAGCTTGCAGGCAGCGCTGGTTGGACTCGAACCCAGGAGGTCTCGGATTTAAACCAGCAGCTTTACCACCTGAGTAGGTCCTACGATGTGTAAAGTATCTATTCCATAAATTTTATACTAAATACGTGTGGCTGCTAGGTGCAAATGGTGACTTTTCTTTCCTCCACGAACCAGGCATTATCTGTTCGCTACCCGCAGCGGCCGTCTCCATTCGCCGGTCGCCAGCCGCCGTCTCCATTCGCCGGCCGCGAGCCGCCGGCCGCCACTGCCTCTGTCACCCTCTACCGCCACTGCCTCCGCCGCCCTCTACCGCTACTGCCACCATTGCCCTCCGTTGCCCTCTACTGTGGACACATCTGAGAACTCGAAGAGAGAGAAAGGTGCGGATCTGCGTACGCCGGGACAAATTCGTTGTGGGTTTGGTCGCCGGAAGGACCGAGGAGGAGGGGTCAAGGGGCAGGTCCCGGCCTGTGCATCTGCTTCCCCACATCAACACCAAGCAGCAGTGAAGGTATATCTAATCCTTGCTTTTTTTTGTTGAATGTAGACTGAATTCTGCAATTGAACCTAGACGAAATTGGTGTATTTGAATGTAGACTGAAATGGTGCAATTGAATGTATACTTATTAATTTCTGGGCCCTGCTAGGCGTACGAAGAAATATCGTACGAAGCTAATACAAAAACTAATGGCCGCCGGCGCCAGTCCGCATAACAGATTTGTTGCTTTCTTCCTCTTTTCTCTGCACTCCACCGCAAAAATCAAAATTCCTGAATATTCATGTTGTCTCTAAATAAGCATGCACCTTGAAGAAGCAAGTGCCCTGCCACCGTAACACGAATTGTGACGCTGATGCATCGCATTCGCATGTACATGGCGAGGCGGCGCACTGAGCGCTTGAAATTGTGATGCTGATGCATCGCATTCGCATGTACATGACGAGGCGGCACACTGAGCACTTGACGATTTGCTTCTATAGTTCTATGTGCGTCATGGGTAACACCGCCATCTTGTTCCGGCACCAGACCATGGCTACACGTCTACTGTACAGTCGGCCATTGTAAGTCAACTCTCTTAGGCCGCTTTGTTCTACAGTTTTGTTCATTCACTGGTTTTTGGTGGAACTTCATGGGTATTATAAGGTTGTGTAGTGTAGTGGATAGGGAAAGCAATGTAAATAAGATTCTGTTCTAGATTCACCAACTAGAAGCTGTGTGGACAAGATGCTGATGGATTAATTTGATAAGATAGGCATATTTTTCTGCTTATGGCTGCTTAGTCCAGGTTCGGAAAATTTGCTTGTGTTACTACACTAGGGTGTCACCTATAAGCACAAGATAGTATGTTGAATCCTGCTCTTTGCTTTGTTAGAATCCAGAAATATGCAGAGCTATTATCTCTTTTGTTGTAATTTTTTTGGATTAATTGGATTTCCAGTTGAGAAATAATTACAAAAGATATATGTTTTTTTCTACAACAAAAGTCATAGATGTTAATGAAAGACATAGATGGATGTGCAGGATGTGCCAGTTGGCACTTGGTAGATGGTGATGGGGTCAGATCATATGAAGGGCACTCATGTGTTCTTCGTAGTTAGATTAGATATACAACAGATGATCTTCTTGTTGCTTCATTGTTTATTACTTGTCCGTGCAATAATACTACAAGTTTGTGGTTGATTAAGTACTTGCATTGTAGATTGAAATGGAAAACCAGCTGACTACACCACCAACAGAAGGTCAAAACCACAAGTCTGTGGCTCAGGTTGTAGCTGATGTACTTGGTGAAAACAGCAAAAAGACTCAGTTTCTTCAGAATGTGGGGATCCGGACTCGCAGACCGAGGTCTGATGTTGAAGCACTACAAGTGGAGAAGATCGCCAATGCCGAGCTACAATCAGTTGTCAACAACCAGCGCACAGAAATGGAGGATTTGTCCAAAAAATTACATGAAGAGGAACAAACAAGGATAAGGGATGCCAAGGAGATGAAGAAGAAGTATGATGAGTTGGAAGCGAAACTTGAGCTTGTGATGCGGTCAAAATCGACCACCTAAATGAATTGAAGGGTATGCTGGATTTTGCTTGAAACAATCATTTCCTGTTGCTTTTGTTAGCACTGTATGTGATTTATAACTCACTTTATGTATCTCATCCCAGCATAGGCATTTGAAACATATAGATATATATGATGTTATTCTAGATTGATGAGGCAGACAACTAGAAACATTACCATTTAATTATTTTGACCATATCACTGAATGTTCAATTCAACCAAAGCATCAATGTTCAATTCAGCATATGCAAGTTGGTGGTGTTAAATTAGTTGTGCATTTAGCCACTAGATCATTTGCTTTGTTCCCTATAGTTTTGTTCTGTTCTCTTTCAGATTGCCTTGTCACTTACTACTTCTTGCAATGCTTCAGTGATAAGATGTTCCAAGTGACATGCTTGATGTCTATAGCCTCTAATAAAATGTGTATGGTTCAATGATTATTACTAGTTTCTTCTCTTGTTTAATTGACTTGTACAGATAGTTGACTGATGCCCTTCTTCCTTCTCTTTGTTTTCGGTGTGTGCAGCTATATGATTTCTGTTCTGGTTTCCGGTGTGTGCAGCTACAAGGTGGGTCTGTACAGCTACAGCGTGTTCAGCTACAAGATAGTGTGCAGCTTCATGGTTTTTTTTTCTGTTCTGGTTTCTAGTGTTCGAACATATGAATTTGGTCAAACATGTTTCTGGTATATTTCCATGTTTGGTATATGAATTATGCTTCTAGTATACTGTGTAAATACTTGTTTTGATATGAAATATGAAAGATCATTTGAGTTTCTGGGTTACAATGGTTCGTGCTGGAATGATGTGTTGCTATGATTGTAAATTGGGCTGAAATAATTAGTATAATTTTTTGTTAAATGATTCTGGTGGTGGGCTGAAATTTGCAAAGAAAAAATGGTGGGTCGAAATTTGCAAAAAAAACGGTGGGCCAAAATGTTATGGGCTGAAAAAAGGCTTTTTAAAATGGGCATATGTAGTGGGCCAAAAAAGTTGAAAAAAGGCTAGATGGGCTGAAATGTGGCGGGCTGAAAAAGGTCCAAAAACAGCCTTCCGAAAATTATTCAGAATGCCACATCATCGGACATGTCATCATCCATGTAATTGCCACATCATTACCACGTCGTTGCCACATCATTACCATGTCATCTGTCACATTATCGCCATGTCAGCATCCATGTCACATATTGGCGACGTGGCTATTTCGTTCGTGACGAATACAAGTTGATGTGGCATCCATCTATGACGTTTAGCTTCGTCATTGATATTGGGCTTCGGGCTAGACTGTTAGGGCCCAAGGGTGATCCGTGATGATTAAAAGCGTCATAGATTGTGCTGATCCGTGACACTTACGAGGAAACGTCAGCGGCTTTAATCCGTGATGCTCAATACATGACGTTGTCGAAAATTGTCACAACCACAACATTATGATGGTTTTTTGGTGATTCGTGACGATTTATTTCCATCACGGATTAACAAGTCTCTTGTAGTGGTACCGACCCCGACCTTGACACCGTAATGATTTGTTTGTTAGCGGCCGTGGGACCCATCCTTGACGGTCTCGCGCGTGAATCTGTCCGATGGACCGACCGTTTTCGCGCCATTTTGTTTTGCCGGAAATCCATATCCGGCGGCGCGACCTCGGAGCGGGCAGCGCACATGCTTGTCCGGTGGCGGCGCACATCCCCGATCGGCGGCGGCTCCGTCCGGCGGCGCGAGTCATTCTCGCCGAACCTCCTGCGGCGCGCCGTTTGAGCGGTGTCCCAATCTGTCTTCGGCAGCGCGCGCCCCTCTCCGGCCTCGTCGATCCGGTCTAAAAAAGATGGCTCCGAAACAGATGGAGCAGGGAGAGTCGAATTCGAGGTAATCTTCTACACCTCGTGTTGTTTTTTCTTTAGATTAGAGCTCGGTCGCCCCAATTTGTGACATTCCTACACCACTTGTTGAAATAGGGGCCGTAGCTTCGAATTGTCCGTAAAATTCCCTTTCTATCCGTCGCGAAGCTAGCTGATGGTAGCTCGAGGAACATAGAGCAGGGAAAATTGGTTAGTTGGGAGGTTGATTGTTCCGAGATCGACCCGTAGGACCTTGTGAACCAACAAGCGGACGCGGTGAGGAATTTGGTGGAGAAATTAGGCGGAGTACTCCTTGGGGTCGGGAGCAAGAAGTGACATTGATATACTTCGATGAGTGGAAGGGCGAGTATGTGAGAATGGAGGATGGCGAAGCGCTTGTTGATGAAATCGATCGGCAAGACGGCTGGAGAAGCAAACGTGTTACATTTCTTGCCGAGCTGGTGTATCTGAAATCAGATTCTTTTGTTAGTTATGTGCCATCAAAGTTGGCTATGCAGATTGCAGATGATGATTGGGCTGCAAGTAGATAGATAGAACCCATTTTAACCGAAGTGGCAATGTTAGTTGATGATGTATAAGAGGGATGTGATGGTGCTCCAAATTTGGTGGTTATGGACTTGAATTCGAGTAGAACTAGAAGAGCCTATCGATCTTATCATTGCGCCAATGGTTGACACGGATATGGCCAAAATTTTAGGAATTCCAGTAGACGATAGAGTCAATGAGGAGAATGAGCGGGAGAGGGATGGGGCTAATGCGTCCGTTGGTTACGAAGACGTGGATCCGGAGTTGATGAACGAAGCTGCTGATGAGGTAGATGATTACAATGATGATGAGTTTATCAATATATATGACAGTGAGAACCACTGTAATTGAGTAGGAAAGTGTTTTCCTAGCATGAAAGAGTTTAGGATGTGTTTCAAGACCTATGCGGTGAGGAGGGAGTCTGACGCCAAGACTTTGTGGACGGATACAAAGAATTTTTATGCGAAGTGCAAAGGCTTTGATGGGGGTGCCAAGCCTTGCAAGTGGTACATTAGTGCTAGAAGACAACCGGATGGAAGTACCATCGGGGTTAATCAAATGCCACATGAGCATACTTGCATTACCGGATCACGAGGTTGTATCAAAGATGACATCACAGGCCTAGGTTGCACAAAAGATCATTCTTATCTTAGCCACAGCCCCAAACACTAGTGCAAAGAAACCGAGAGTAGACCTGGAAAAACAGTACCCTATTAAGCTGAATTATACAACAGTGTGGAAGGCAAAACAGAGGGCAATCAAAGAATTATATGGTGACTGGGCAAATACCTTCGAGCTGTTGTATAGTTTCAAGGCAGAGGTGGAGAAGAGGCAGCCTGGCGAGTGTGGTGGAGATAGATACAGAGGTTGCACCTGATGGTAAGGTCTATTTCTCCAAATTTTTATGACTTTGAAGCCTTGCATCGATGGCTTCAAAGCAGGGTGTAGGCCATATTTGAGCATAGACTCATCTTTTCTGACTGGAAAGTGGCTCGCTCAATTGGCAGCATGCAATGCTCGTAGATGGACATAACTGGATGATTCCTGTTGCTATTGGCATGTTTCAGTGAGAATCGGATGCATCATGGAAATGGTTCATGATGTAGTTGAAAAGATGCATTGGGGGCAGTGACACCGTTGGCTATACACACCGATGCCTGTAAAGGGCTAGAAAATGCAGTGCGGGATGTGTTTCCACATGCCGACAAGAGGGAGTGCTTCGACCATATGTGGTTGAATGTGAGGAAGAATCGTAGAGGAGAAGTTTATGGCCGACTCGGGAAGCAGCGAGAAGTTACAACAAGCGGACACATGTATCAGCTTGGCAAGGTGTATGCAGTAGATCCCGAGTTTGAGACTTGGGTGAAAGCATACCATTCTTTGTTGTGGTATAGGTCAGGATTTAACAAGGCCATCAAGTGTGACCATATCAATAATAATTTGGCTGAAAGTTTTAACAACAATGCTCGTGCATGACATGGTTGACCAAATCAGGATCATGATCATGCGGTCGTGGGAAGTGAGAAGAAGAATAGCTGATATTCTGCAAGGGGATAAGCTTCCAGCAGTGGTTCAACAAGTGGTTAACAGGAGCAGAAATCTTGCACATTTGGTGGTTGAGAGTTCTTCTTTGTGGAGCGCTGAAGTGAGAGACACCAGGATCTGGAAAGAGGCATGTGGTTCACACCGATGTACATGAATGTACATGCCTTGAGTGGCAGCACAATGGAAAATCATGCCACCATGCCATCCTATTCTTGGCTGGCAAGCCCAAGGTAAACATGCACCCTTATCTGCATGAATATTATTCGGTAGCAAGGTTCAAGGCGGCATATGCAAATCCAATAGCACCACTTACAGATCGGTCTCGGTGGCTCGAAGTGGATTTTGATTTCTCAATGTGTCCCCCACTAGTGAAAACAAAGGCTGGCAGGCCTAAAATGAGCAGATTCAAGTCTTGGTTTGAGAAAGGAAGTAGTAGGAAGAAGGGGAAAAAAGATGACAAATCAAAACGTGCACGAAAAGGTAACAAAAATAGATGCAAGTCTTGTCGGGAACTTGGCCACGGAGCTGGATCTCCCAAATGCCCATACACTCCAGAAAAACCAAGGTAGGTTCTAGATAGACATTTCATTGATGTTGTGAATTAAGCACTTTATATAAAGTACTCTGTTTCCGTGTTTTTTTTGCAGGAAAAAGCATGGAAGTGAGGTTGCTGAATTTGAACCCATTGTTGAGAATGCATGGGCAACAAAAAAGCCAAGAGTGAACGGGTGTAGGCATATGCAGGATTTGGAAGATGTGCTGCACAATGAAGATGCCATGCAAACAGAAGACAAACAAGAAGCACTGGTGTGCATACGGCGGCCTAGTCCTAGTGACGCCAAGAAAACCAAGAGCATGAGGCTTACGTGTGCCGTTTCTCCACAACAATCAAATGCTAAGAAGAAGAGGAACTCGAGTGGGAGGAAATCTCTGATTGCAACTTGTATCGAGGCATGAAACTTGTGTCTTAATTCGTATATTCCGAGGCGTGGAACAGGTTTTTCATTTTTTTGAATTTTTCATATTTTTACGAATTTAGCGAAACTGCCCCGAAGGTAGGCCAAAATGCCTCGTTTCTATGCCAACCAATTTTCCGACCATCTCCAAACGACCTAAAACTCATTGGTAACCATCCAAGGAACCTACAAGTGCAGTCCGAACATGTTTCTTAATTTTTCGAGTTTAAACGAATTTTGACGAAACTGCCCCAAAGGTAGGACAAAGTGCCCCATTTCAAGTGCCATCACTTTTTCGACCTTCCCCAAATGACCTCAAACTCGAGCCATCACATCTAAGGCAACTATAACTTCATCCCGAACAGGTTTCTCGATTTTTTTAATTTTTGGATTTTTACCGAATTTTGTTCAAATTTGTCGAATTTTGTACAAACTCAACCCACCGAGCAAGTAATGGCCCGCCCGACCAGTATTGGGCTATTGATGGGCCGACTTCAGCAGCGGGCGTGGAGCACACCGACGGGTAGTCCCCACAAGTCGGCGCCGAGTTCACCGAGAGTTCTTCCTCTGTTCTTCCCGAGCGTTCGGTCTTTCCTTTTAAATTCACATTACAATCTTCAAATACGGATAGATCTCACGTTTCAAGCCCAAATTTGATAATTTTTTTCTGCGGTCCGAGTAATAAAGAAAACTACTCTTTTTGGCCGGTGTCAACCATGATATCGGTATTAGAGTCATAATTATAACAATCGGTATCACTAGGGGATGAATATATGTGGAATGTTCATATCACATGTATGGACTACTCCATTTTGAACACACTTTCTTTTTTACATAATCAAGTAAAAGAACAAAAAATATAGGGTGATTGCATGTCACATGAAACAGACGCATGCAAGATTTCAATTCAAAAAACCTTATATTATATGAATTAAAAATCGGCAAAATATTCAAAAATTCGAGCGAAAGTTGTTGTTTTCCTAGGTAACTCAATAAGAAGAGTTAGGACCCAAAATCTGGAGCAGGGATGTAACACGGACTCCTACACATGGAGAAAAATTAATGGAATTTAAGAAACTTATTTGTCATGTAAACTTCCGATTAGCGAGTGTCATTAAGCTAAAATTCCATG
>JAUNZO010001099.1:0-10000 GCA_031894775.1 Chloris gayana
CACTACTAGGTTTTCTCCCTGATGCAACGGCCTAAATGTGTTGCAATATGCCCAAAGCATTGCAAAACACAGCAATTGCAACACAGTAATTTGGTAAAAAAGTGTTGAAAATACGGCCGAACTATAAAGTTTGGACCACAATTGTCCGTCATGGTTGCCATAGTTTTACCTATTGCAAGACAAGCGAAGCGTTGCAATTCATGGTTTAGGCACCACCTGCGTTGGTTGCAATAAGATTTTTGCAACACACCATGTGTTGCTTGAGGTAGCAATTGCAACAGCTCCACTGAGTAGCAATAGGTGCATTAGCAACAAAAACCGGTAAAACAATAGATAATATTGCCACACACCAAAATCGTGGCAATATGTAGATTGATATATTGCAACACACCATGTTTTGTTGAAATAGGCGTACTCCTCTATTGCCACACAAAATGTTATGTTGCTAAAGAGGGGCCCTCTATTGCGACGTTAATTTTTTGGTTTCTATAGGTAGCGCCCTCTATTGCCACGTTAAAGGTTTTGTTGCCATAGGTGGCCGTCTCTATTGCCACACAAATGTGTCGGTTGCTATAAGTGGGTCCCTCTATTGCCATGCTTTAGATTAGGGTGTTATAGTTGAAGCCGTCTATTGCCACACTTTAGATTAGGGTGTTATAGGTGAAGCGGTCTATTACCACACTTCATATTTTGTTGGATTAGCATGACTCTGTTACCACTTTAATAATGTTTTGTTGCTATATGTTAGAGAACGTATTGCCACGCTTGATGTCGTGTTGATACAAGCTGGACGACCTATTGCTAGATAATGATTTGCCAATCCATCAATTTTAAAGCAATATAAGATCAATAATAATGCATGTATAGACCCATCAATTAAATTCCTTCATTGATGAAACCACACAGTGTCAAATTCCAACACACGGTACTCAAAGACGACAGATATAGTGTATCCAAGACATAATTCTTTCAACACAGCAAATTAAGTGGGAAACTAAAATATGTAGCACAACAGCAATGTTTGCCTTCACATTGATGATCCCTTGACTCATGCAGACCACTGGAGGTAGGTTTAACCTGCAAGTGATAGATGACATTGTTATGCCAAGGAAACTACAATTTTAATTATTTGGCAACAAAGTAAACAACCTGAACTCAAGTGCATGGCAATAGACAAGTATAAAAAAGTGTGCATGTAGGTGAGTTGAAACGAAGTGTTGATTTGTTTGTCTAGTGTGTTCGTGGGTGCACTTCAGCTAGGTAGTTTATTATTGTTAAGTCAGGGATAACAAAGTAAGTGTTTTTTTAATATAAAGTAAACAGTAATTGAAGATTCAATCAGAAGTTAATTCTCACAAGAAAAATGCAATATGATGAAGCAAGTAAGACAATTACGTATCCACGGATATATGAAAGACTGACAGGAAATTAGAAAACCATATAAACTTTGAAAACTGAATATAAAATATTTCACATTTACTAGTACAAAAAGGTATGCACCTATTTCTGATTCTTTTTGTTTGGTCACCTCCTTGAGGCTTTGTCCTGCAATTGTTGTGAAGTGATATATCTTGCCCCTGCATTCCCTTGGGTATCTTGTGAAGGAACGGTGCCGTTATTCACTCCAGTACTTCTAGTACTGCGAATGGTACCTGCAGGTGGTCTAGGTGCGACCTGATGTTGTGGTGGGTTGCATTCTTCGTTATGCTGTGAATCAATAAGAATATTATATTTACTAATTTGATCAAGTTTTCCTTCTAGCTTCAACCATTCTTTGTAGGTCTGGACTGTCTCTTCCCTGTATCTATCTTCTAGATCTGAAAGTACCATGCTTATATATGAGTCATGAGTGCATTGCAAAATTCATAGCTACTAGAAACCACAAAACTTACCGAAGCCTTCTTCATTTTGATGAAGATACGAAAGCCAATCCTTGTATTCATCAATTTTTCCATCTTCAAATTCTTCTTCACTTGATGTATTTCTTGCCATTTTGATGGGTGTTATCGCCACATTTCGGTCTGTTACTTGTTCCTTTGACAGAACTAATCTGACCTCCCTCTCATCTGTGTTGTGTTCTACCATTACATTTGCATCAGCATCATAATCGATCTCACTTAGTGTTGCTATAGAGTTACCACATCTCCTCTTATAGTACATGTAGTCCCTGACTCCATATCCCAACTGTGATTTCATTGTTAATAAGTTACCAAATGTGAGATCACTCTTATATACTTGAAAATGGTACAAATCTTCTCCCTGCGGAGCCCCCATGCAATTGAAATGCAGAGTCCAAGAATCTTCCAATCTGCAAGTTAAGTAATGCTGTTATAATTAATTGCATTTATCGATTGCACACATACATGTAAACAGATTTATTTGTGTCGTTTCTATATACATGTAAATTTGAAGTTCAGATACAAACAGATAAGTAAATGTCTAGTACTGTAGCCTAAATCAATTTCATGCTTGATCATGTAGGCCATGTATGGATGCCATGTTTTTTGCAAATCAGTTATTCTGTCGCTTGAAAATTAGGAGATTTTTCAGCCAGCATATTGAACCATCAGATCAATATCTAATTGATACAAAAATCATATTTTAATAGTCTATATATTAATATTTTTTCTACTACTACTAATAATAGTACATAACCCTAAAAAATAATACAACATACTAATACAAAATAGTTCTTGCAAAGACCAACTACTATGGACTCAAAGTTGTTGTAAGTTTCAGTCGACCGAAACTAAGGAAATCCGATTTGTTATACATGGATGACCATCATATTCATGCATAAACAAAGTAATTTGTACTACTGTAGTAGTCTTGCATAAACAAAGTGCTTTGTACCACGATTCCTAACAACTAATTACCAAACGTTGGGAAATAATAAAGGAGCCCAAGATATGTACATGCGTATTATAATGGGATACGCTGTGTGGGGATACCTTTCGCTGGAATCAAGCTGAGGCGAACTTTGATGCTGGCTTGCAGGAGCTTCTTGATTGCCGTCACATGCATCTTCTTCAGCCGAAGCATGTGTGGCCGTCCTGGCCGAAGGAGTCTGGAAGAGCGACACAGTCACACTGCGCCTGGACATGGTGGATGCGGGATTGGTCGCCCGCATGGTCGCCAAAGGAGTGCGAAAGAGCGCCGCAGTTGCCGTCGGCCTGGACATTGTTGATGCTGGTACGATCGTCGGCGTTGGTGTGAAGAGCGCAGGTCTCGTCTCCGCCGCGGTAGTAGGCGTTGTCGACGACGAAGGTGTCCCTGATGCCGCTGGCCTTGGCATCGCCTCCGGAGAGATGGCCATCTTCCTCCCCTTGGACCTTGGTGGAAGTTGTCGAACCCTAACTGGCGATGGCGGCTGCGTCTCTGCTTCGTGGCTATCTAAGTATCTAACCCACTGTTGCGATTAAAAGGGGCTCACGTAACGCACGACGAAAAAATTTTTGGGCCCAGGTGGGCGCGGGAGATTTGGCATGCGCGCTAGGCTTACTTAATTTTTGGGTTACAGTACAGAATGGCTCCTCTCATTATTTGTGCTAAAAAAACGTGATAGACATAAACCATTTCAGTCTCCTACAGGTGGACCACCCAGTAACTTGTTTTGGTATATGTTTGTTGGAACAATTCACAAGTTTGTACTATTACGTAGCTCCAACTCCAGTCATACCAAATGTAAAAATCAGTCGTACCAAGAATAAAAAAACTCCAGTCATACCAGTCAGAAATGAATTTAATTACTTGAAAATATTAGTCATAAGCCTTTCAACTATACGAGAGAGATAAATTTTGCGAACACCTTACTACGCCTTGAAAATATGATTTCAAATAAAAATGTTGTAACATACAAAGTTTCATAACTTTTCGAGATGTACAACGTCCATGTTAGTAGTTTCTCCATCCGAGGTCATTACAAAATTAGAATTCTGAATTTGAGAATTTGAAACTTTGTTTGTCCACGAAAATATGATTTCAAGTGGAAAAGTTGTGAAATAAAAAGTTTTATAACTTTTGAAGATGTACAACTTTTCACTACTACAAACCAGCCCACTAGCGGCGGGCCAAAACCCGCTATAGCGGCGGGTATCGCGGCCTGCCGCTACGGCTCCGCAGTTACAAATCAAGCACAACCACGGCGAAACCATTGCAGGCCGCCGCAAAAGAAGAGAACAATAGCGGCGGGTGGTACCTTCACCCGCCGCTACTAAGAAACAAGAAAAACAAAAAAAAACTTGGGCTCGAGGCCGGCCCACGCAGCCGATGCCCTCGCCATTCCGTACCCCAAGCCGCCGGCACGCCGCCACCTGGAAGGGCGCCACTATCCTCGCCGTCGCGTGCCAACAGAGAGAGGGGCGGCCAGATCCGGCCGCCCCCAAGCCGCCGGCCCGTCGTCGCCCGGAGGAGCACCGCTGCCCTTGCCATCCCGCGCCGCCAAAGAGAGGGGGCCACGGACCTCGAGCGCCCTCCAAGCCGTCGGCCCGCCGCCTCCCCAAGCCATCGCCCGGAGGGGAGCCGCGGCCCTCGAGCGCGTGCTGCGTCGCCGCCGCGTGGAGGGGAGCCACGACCCCTTGCGTCGGGCCTCGCCGCGCCGCCGCCGCGTGGTAGGGAGCCGCGGCCCCCGTGCATCGGGCCGCCCCGCGCCGCCGCCGCTTGGTGGAGAGCCGCGGCCCTCGCCCGTCGGACCGCGCCGCACCGCCGTGAGATGAGCCGGCGGTGGAGGGGGAGGGAGGGCGGTGCGGGCCCGAGACAGGGAGGGAGGGCGGCGTAGTGAAATTAACATTGTTCACAAATCATATCTCTCTCTTTTAGTTCCAGGAAACTATACTAGAGAGAGATTTTGCAAACAACCTTACTATCGCCTTGAAATGTGATTTCAAAAGAAACTTTTGTAAAATACAAAGTTTACAATTTTTCAAGATACTTCCATTTTTGGAGGTTCTCCATCAGAGATCGTTTACATAATTCAAATTTCAAATTTGAGAAATTTAAACTTTGACTATAGAACTTGGAATGAAAAGTTGTGAACTACAAAGTTTGATAACTTTTTAAGATGTGCAACTTTCATTCTAGAAGTTTCTCCATCCGAGGTTGTTTACAACAATTAAATTTTAAATTTGAGAAATTCAAACTTTTTTTTTGTCCTTGTGACAATATGATCTCTTTATATAAACCCAACCCAAACCGGCACGTCTTTCCAACTTCTCTTGGGCGACTGTTTACATCCCACCAACGCATTACGTCTGAATCTTTCTCCTCCTCAATCTCGCCGCAATCACCACCTCCGCGCTAGCCGCCGACCATGGCTCGTCGACCTCGACGGCGCTCCAGGACCCATCTGCAAGACGCCGTTGACCCGCGGCCACTCGACGACCCGCGGCAGCTCGTCCACCATGAACGAGGCGGTGGACTTCCACTGCCACGCGCGGTGCAGTTGTTCCACCGGCGACCTCGGTGCCGTCGTCCTCCAGCCGCCGGCGCCTTCTCCGCTCCTCCATTGACTGCAACGACCACAACAATCCAGACATCCCCGATCTGCCACCATCAGGCCAAGCAGTTCGCGCCTCCAGGGACAAAAAGGGAAGGGACTAGCCTCATTATCTGCCGGCAACGCAAATGCACCACTTGTGAGTCTCGCTCATTGTTTTTTTTTCATGAATGATTATTGGATTACATGTGATTTATGTGTTAGTCGGTTCATAGTTTGACAACTTCCTTCATGATGTTTAAGCAGCAATGTACTTACTAATAATAGGGGATTGATGGATAATTTTACATGGCATTGACTATGGCTATTGGATTCTAGGGGATTAATTGTGTTTATTTTTTGTGTATTTAGAACTCAGTGGACTGCAATGTGGGCAGCAAGAAAACAAAGAAGAAACATAAACTCTTAGCTGAAGTGTCACGTAAAGAGGTGAAAATTTACATGCATGCATAGTTTATAAAGATTAGAGAAAAATTAGTCACTTATGGTCAGAGATTGATTTCCTTTGCAACATGTTCGTCGTTAGAGATTTATTAGAGAAAAATTAGTCACTTATGGTCAGAGATCGATTGACTTTGCAACCTGTTCATTGTTAGAGATTTATTAGAGAAAAATTAGTCACTTATGGTCAGACATTGATTGACTTTGCAACATGTTCATTGTTAGAGATTTATTAGAGAAAAAATATTCACTTATGGTCAGAGATTGACTGACTTTGCAACATGTTCATTGTTAGAGGTTGATTATAGAATAATTTGTCACTTATGATCAAAGATTGATTGAGCACTTTGATTATTAATTGAACGGCTAACATTTAAGGAATAAATAGCTTCTTTTAAATTGATAAATGTTATTTCTAATTATGCAATGATCCAACATTGACTCGGTGTAAGGTTGTGATCTTCATATTGATATTGCAACCTGTTCTTGATTAGACACTAATTAGTCATTTATGATCATAGACTTTTAAATTGGTAACTAGTATTAGTGTATTACTAACTAGCCTAGACTGTTAAATTGATAAATGGTATTACTAACTAGCCTAGACTTTTATGTTTGTGATCTGTCAATATACATAATAAGTTCATATTTTTTAGCCTGGACTTTTAAGTTTGTGATCTTTCAATATACAGAACAGCCCAGACTTCATGCATATGTTCCCCCATTGTCACATGTTCTGCCATACTTGTGTGAATGAGAGGTTATTTTCATGTTTGTGTAGGATGGGATCATTTGTGAATTTGAACTGCAAAAGGTGAAGGGCAAGGTTTTCTTCACTGAAGATAGTGAAGATGAAGGCGATGTTGAGGTTCTGTCTTCCAATCAGGTGATCATTATTTCCCTAGCTAATCATAACTGATATCGATATTCTATACTCAACCCCTTGTGCAATTTCAGATCAGGGCTATGGTGGAGGAGCTTCGTCTTGCGTTCAAGCACAAGTGTATTGCGAGCATGAAGAAGAAGAGAGTGAAACTGTGACTTGGTTTCATGGAACTTATGTAATCTATGCCTATGTGTTATTTTGGGATTAGGGATGGAGTGATGACTTAAGTCATGTGATTAATTAAGTTAGTTTTAATAAATAGCATATGTAATGGAAACCTGTATGCTATTTTGGTCATGGGGATGATGTTCATATGTTGGAGGCATGGGTGATATGTGACTATTGTAAGGAACTCGAATGAGAATGCTTCTGGTACAATATATATTAATGGTCTCTGCAATATTTTCTTAATGTTTTTTTCTGAATATTTCTAGATATGCATTTATAATATTTGTTATATGGTGAATGCATCTGTAATATTGTCTTAACGATATTTTTAGAATATTTCTTCGTATGATGTGACAAATAGTGATATAATATATAATACACCTTCAGCAAATCAGGTGAATTGTTTTTCCTTATTAGGCCCAAAATTGTTTTTCCTTCCCCTGGCTATGGCGTTTCTGTCAAATCTGAGAGTTGACGGTGTTAAGTCAGGGGTAAAAAGACCATTTTACCCCTGAACTTTGAAATAAGTAAAAATTTTCAAGAAAAAAATATTATTGCCACTCTAACAGTATAGTGATGCAATATGTCAGCATTAGTGTACTGATGCAATATGTCAGCATGCAAATTAAGACCTGACATATTGCATCAGTAACTATTAAAGTCACAATTTTTTTTTGAAAAAAAATACTTTTTTGGAAGTTCAGGGGTAAAACGGTCTTTTTACCCCTTATTTAACACCGTCGAAATTTCAAAATCGTGCAATAAATTTGAAATACGGGAAATTCAAATTCAAGAATTTTCAAATTTGTGAAGTTTGAAATTAAAATTTGAAATCAGAATTTTCTCAAATTTGTGAAATTTGAATTTTAATTTCAAATTCATGAAATCCAAATTTGCAAAAATCAAATTAAATTCCCCTCAAAATTATGGTTCCATACTACAAGGTAATATATTTTTCCTGAAAATGCTCCAATACAATTAGTATTACATAATAATACTAGTTGTACTAGTCATGAGAAAGATTTAATGTAAATCGTCGGATCTAGTACAAGATGCTAAGTACCACCATTAAATATTGGCACTATTATAAAGGAGCTCCGATCGCCCACAACATACATCCGAAGCGCACGCCAAGGGCAGTCCTTGTTGTACCAACCGAGGAGCAATTTTCTTGGAACAAGCGCATACCAATTGCAACACTATTGCATACGCATTGCTATACAAGCATGCTATTGCTTCCACTCGCCATACTCGATGCAACATCTAATGACCTATTGCATCACTAATAATGATATATGCAACACAACTAACATGTTGTAATATTGCCAAGCAAAAGCAACATAACCTAATTTGGTTGCCATAGCACCACCTTATCGCAACGACTAGAATAATAATGCAACTCAATTGTGCCATTGCAATACTCCCTACCAATGGCAACACAAATCCTTCAATGGTTGCAATATCACCGTTCTAACGCAACACAAACTAGCTATACTACAACACAATTAATCCGATGCAATATATCCACATATTACCACCATTTTGCACTATGGTTGCCAAAGACACCCCATATTGCACCCAAATTAGGATCTGTTGCAATAGGTAGCCATGGCATTAGGAGGGAAACCTAGTAGTGCAACTGTTTGTTTTCTCCGTAGGGACTTTTTGAGGGACATGGCACCAAAAGGCCAGGAGCCTATACCATAAGCATCATCCTAGACCAATAGCAATAGCGAGGAGCCACAGAAAATGCCAACATGCATGACCGGGCAACAACGCCAAGGCTAGGTGGCCGATTTGACACGTCCAAAGGACGGACACAACGAAGGCAACTTGTAAAAACACCAACTTCCCGCAAGACGGGTAGCACCATGCAAGCACTTTTCAGAATCACTGGTTTTAAACCCACTGACTTGAAAGGACATTGCACCGAGAGTCGGCCGCGCAATTACGGGGCCTCCCGGCAGCATCATGTCCACAACTACTCATGCGCTAGCGTAGCCACAACGGTAAATCAGCCTAAACATCCCATTGCACTTTGCACAATGGGTCTGCTATTAAGGCGACAACCGAAAGTCCACTTCGCACGGGGGCAAGAAATCAAGTGGCATTTCCATGCCACAGGATCCCAAGCCTTGCAGTGCTTAAACGTGAGCCACTGCCTCCCATTTCCTAGCCACGTCCCCATCCGACCCCTTGCCCGGGTTCCCGAACGGTCGAAAAACGACCGTTCGACCCAAGCCTTGCAGTGCTTAAATGTGAGCCACTGCCTCCCCTTTCCGAGCCAAATCCCGTCCGATCCCTTGCCCGGGTTCCGAATGGTCGAAAAACGACCACACGATCCCAAGCCTTGCAGTGCTTAAATGTGAGCCACTGTCTCCCGTTTCCGAGACCAAATCCCGTCCGACCCCTTGCCCGGGTTCCGAATGGTCGAAAAACGACCACATGATCCCAAGCCTTGCAGTGCTGAAATGTGAGCCACTGTCTCCCGTTTCCGAGCCAAATCCCGTCCGACCCCTTGCCCGGGTTCCGAATGGACGAAAAACGACCACACGATCCCAAGCCTTGCAGTGCTTAAATGTGAGCCACTGTCTCCCGTTTGCGAGCCAAATCCCGTCCGACCCCTTGCCCGCCCGGGTTCCGAATGGTCGAAAAACGACCACACGATCCCAAGCCTTGCAGTGGTGAGCCACTGTCTCCCCTTTCCGAGCCAAATCCCGTCCGACCCCTTGCCCGGGTTCCGAATGGCCGAAAAACGACCACACGATCCCAAGCCTTGCAGTGCTTAAATGTGAGGCACTGTCTCCCCATTCCGAACCAAATCCCGTCCGACCCCTTGCCCGGGTTCCGAATGGTCGAAAAACGACAATACGATCCCAAGCCTTGCAGTGGTGAGCCACTGTCTCCCCATTCCGAGCCAAATCCCGCCCGTCCCCTTGCCCGGGTTACCGTGCGGTCAAGAAACGACCCCACGATCCCAAGCTCGCAGTGGCTATCGGCCTTGCAGGTCG